>JAOTRH010171902.1:0-12371 GCA_034768845.1 Heliamphora exappendiculata | reverse complement strand
AACGTGCGTAGTGTAGGTACCTTTGTTATCCTTCGGGGTAGTTCCCGTAAAGAAGGTCGATTTGGGTGCTCTTTTTCTTCGGGTTGTCGGGCCCGTAAAGTTAGCATTTACGTCGTGGTGCTCTGTATAGATTTTGTCATTACCTAGCAGGCGTTAAGTGGTTCAGGACTAGGGTAATGGACTGGAGTCTATAGTTGTTACCTTTATCTGTGTGATGGAGTCGGTACATAGGATCTATTTCTTCTTTTCCACGTTGGTACATTCCGTGTGGGAATGATGTTTTGGTTCTGTTTTCCTTCAACTGTAAAATGTGTTTTGCATTGTTCAAATGCTTAGTTGTGAAATGAAAACTGTTTTGGAGATTTGTGGGAAACTTGGGATTTTATGACGTAAAACCTTTTTGATTTTGTGATTGAGTTCGCTCCCGCTTTTTATGATTGCATATTTTCTATTTTATAGCTTTATTATCTTTTTCTATTGGGCTTTGGCTCACGGTGGGATTTTTTGTAAAACTATTTTTAGGTGATGCTATGGATGATGACCCTGAGTAGCTCTGGTGATTCCCGCGGTGGCGAAAGACTTTTATAATTTTCCTTCTTATTGGTATGCCTATTCCTGATTGCAGTTTTGTACGCCATAAGGCGATATACTTATGCATGTTATACAGGATGTTTACTGCTTATGAGAGATGCATATGGGGTTTTTTTGTGATTTCAACAGGTAGATTTGAATGTATGAAAAATTATTTTCTATAAAACTGGTGTTTGGTGGATTTTCACGTGACCTTCGATTTTGGGACGTGACACCCCAGCAAAGTCGCCAGAAAATACTGTGGCGTTGGGATTTGGGGGTAAAAAATAAAAGAATTCAAAAGATATTTTGAAAAATATTTTAACACCTTGAAAATCAAATTTTAAAAACTCTTTTCATCGAAAATAGTGTCGCCACTTAGTTTTTGAAAAAAATTAAGAAAAACAAAAAAAAATAGCTACTGATCTTTAAAACGTTAACCAGAGAAATAGGGTTTGGGGCCCAAGGTACGAATCAGGAAAGGTGTTAGGAACCCTGTTCGCTTAATCATAAGGTTAACCTTTACTAATCATCGTTGGTTCTTTGATAAAATTTTTCAAATGCATGCAAAGGTGTTAGGAACCCTGTTCGCCCAACCGTAAGGTTGGCCTTTACTAATCATCGTTGGTTCTTTAATAGAATTTCTCAAATGCATGCACATAAAGAAAATGGTGGTAAAGAGAGAACATCCAAAATCAAATATAAAAATTACATAAAATATGTACATAACACTCCAAAATAAATAAGGGTCAAAAGAAAAATTCTAAATACTATGGTATGCAATTTCTATTTAAAGGATACATGAAACATACCCACATGTAATATTGTTTAAACAACCTAAATTAATATGATTTGGTTAAAAGATCAAACATGCTAAATTGCTAAAATTATCTAAACATGAATTACATAAAATGAACTACACAATATGTACAATATGCATATTATTACCTAAAAGTTGTAAGAAGCATGTAAAATGTCTTATGTTAAAAATTAGCCAAAATAATAAAATCTAATAACAAACATTTTGTATTAACAAGCAAATATTTGAAGTTTTAATTTTAAAAAAAAAAGAGTTGAAAAAAAACTTACAAAAGATTGATTAAGCCAAAATAAAAATAGTTTAGAAAATACTTTCAAACTAATAACAAGGACACTTAACTATTTACATAAAAGATAAAAATAAGAAAAATAATAAGAACCTTACCAACATAAAAGGTATTTTTGTCATTTTATGCTTTTTGTGGTTAATAAAATAAAAAGAAAAATTAAGCTAACAAAAGAAGGTTTTGAAAAATAAAAGACAATTTGATTATTAACATTTTATATTTATAAAAGAGAATTAAAGAAAAAGGGGAAGAAAATAGAAGAAATGAAAAGGATGATGGAGTTTTAACCATTATTAAAAGGAAAAATTATAATATCATTTAAAGATGAAAATTAATTTAAAAACCTTTTGTGATTTTTAAATTTAATAAAATAAAATAAAATAAAAGAAAGATAAGATAAGTACTAGAAAAAAGAAAATGGAACATTTTATGGAAATAAAAAAAAAATACAAGAAAGAAAAATTACACTATTGTTAAAAGAAAATAAAATAAAATAAAAAATAAAGGCTAATGAAGGATCATTAAACTAATATTTAAAAGAAAAAGACATTAAATTAAAATTACTAGAAAAGAAAAAAAAATAAAAATGAATGCTAGTAAAGAAAATTAAACTAATACTACAAAAATAAAAAAAATTAAAAATAACTATTTAGCTTAAATGTGAAATGTAGTATTAATTACTTGACTAACATAAATTTAGGTACACTATTACAATAATTAACAACATTATTAAGTTGTAATTGCTAAAACATGTTAACACTAATTGATGAATTCAAATAGAAATTACAATGTGCTAAGTGTGAGTGTGAAGGAATTAACAATTAAAGAAGTAATGAAAATAATTAAATTATATGAAATAAACAAGATTAACATATACAAATGGAAAGATCATGCAAATTGAAATTAAATTTTAACCCGGTCACTCCAAAAGAGAGGAATTGGAGTTAGAAAGACCGGGAATCCAAGCGAAGTACCTGAATCGTGGAATCCTCAGATTAGGGAATGCGCTTCAATTCTCGGGTGCTGATTCCAAGCTAAGACTCCAAATATAGGTATTGGTGGTTCGAAACTCGGTATTTTGGCAGGACTTTAGCGTCGGGGCTCGGGGATCGCTCGACGTATCAGCAGAGTCTCTCTCACTCAAAATTCGTACTGAAAACGTACACTGAGGTTTGGTATTTATAGAATTATTCAACCAATGAAATGTTGCCACATTTTGGGACACGTCAGGCCATTTGGAGTTGGCGATCGCCACAATCAAATATGGTGGTCGCCATGTTTTTAAAAGGTTTCACAAAGTTCTATAGCGATCGCCACAATGGAAGTTGGCAGTCGTCATGATGAAAGGTGGCGGTCGCCATTTTTGGCCTGGGTTTCCACAAAGTTCTACGGCGGTCGCCACAATAAGAGTTGGCGGTCGCCTTACTTGGGCAGCAAGTTTTGATGGTTTGTCAGAATTTCATTGGTTTAAAGGTTTCGGGTTCAAATACCGAGCTTGAATCACTTTTCGAGGATCATACTGAGGCACCATTCCATATGTTTTCATTATCAGATTCGCCTAAGATTGGGCGGGGTCAAATTGGGGTGTCTATAATATCCAACGACAACATAAAGATAGAATCATGTTAAATCATCCATAGATCTAAGATTTAACCTTCATTAACGTCAAACCCTAACATAGGGCTTCGAAAACATAATTTTTAGGCTTTTATGTCCATAAAATTGAAAATACAACGCATATCATATACATATTCAATTATAGTCATAGATCATACCTTTGTGATGATAGATCCACAAGAGAAACCCCCAAACAAGTTCCAGCCACAAGAATCTCCAATCGAAGGGTGAGAAGGGAGCCTCTAACAGGTATTCCACTTAGAGGAAAACAAGAAATCACTTTAAGAGAAGCAATGAAAGGCTCAAAGGGGTGTTCAAGGGCATAGAACATCAATTTAGAGAAAGAGAGAGAGAGATGAAAATAATGAAAATGAAATGTTAAGACCCGTAACTTTTAAGTTGTACACCTACAGTTCGCTCGAGCAGACTCTCCACCGCTCGAGTAGCCCCCAAGCCTAGAAACTCTCTGCCACCTGTTCGCTCGAGCAGTTTACCTCCCGCTCGGGCGGTCACGTTGGATTAAAAACCCAGACCATGGACACCACAATCGAACCAAAACATAAGCTAAACACCTCACTATTAGAGGCAAACTTCCATGATCAGATATTTGAATACGATTTTTTTATTAAAAAAAACTGGACGAGTAATCACCAAAACAAGCTCCTGATAAAAAAAATTTTGATGTCGAACAATCAAAATAAAACCCGTGCCACCACAGTTAATTTAGATAAATACCTTTCGGTCGTTTCCTTAACTACGAACTTTAATTCTCCAAGTTGAAGCTCTGAATAGACCTTCTACTATATTCCCGATGCGATTTCTGAACGTAGTGTGGGCTACGATCCTTCGAGTACTGGTACCTGCAGAACCTGATCAATCTTAACCTTGAAAGACAACAACAAAAATTGGTTCAGCCTACCCACATTTTATAGGCTGCAGCAGGAACCTGTGGAATAATTATGACAGACTCCTAGTGTGACTCAGATACCTTTCTAGCTGTTTCTGCAAATATGCAAATCTCTCAGCAATCACTCTAATTATGAAAACCTTGCAAAGGGTTCTGCAATTTTTATGAAACACTAAATTACAGTTCATATCACTAAAGAACTATAACTGCACTTCTAACCATAATCTCAAGACTAATTGCATTGAGCTCATCTTATTAAATGCTTAACTCATCTCCCCACATTAAGATTCTTGATACCTGCTAATTAAATTTAATTACTGACAATTTAATTTAATCAATTTTTTAAGATTCTTTAAGCCCTTCTGCTAAACATATTTGTCGGCCAGATAATTAAACCCACCTGTAAAATTTGGCCTGATTAAAACTTATAAGCTTCCTTAAGGGGGTATCATCAATCGTGAACAATTAAGACGTGGATTCCGTCAATAATTAATATTCACCATATAATTACTACCGCTATCCAACTTACCGGGACTATTGACCCATAAAAGATCGCATTCTCTATGAATCAAAACAACGATTATTAAATATACACAAATAATAATTATTTCGAGATTAAGAGCATAACTACTCATAATAACCTTGGAGTATAAATTAATTTATATAGTTAATATAAAATTAATTACCCCAATGTGGTCCTATTCAATACACACAAAGTGTACTACCACAGAGAGTTAGAATAATAGATGATGCTATTATCTATTTCCCGTAACCAAGACAGGCCTACTAAAACTTTGTGCTACAGTCATATCGATGGTTTATACAATTCCATTTAAACTGTGAACCGTAAACTTATATTTTGTAAGAACCTATAATCTGGTCTTCTGTGTGCAAGCTGAACTCTACACACCAGATTAAATACTGTACAGAATAAAGGACAACCATGCATAACATTTGAAGAAATCATATTACATACATTGCTCATTAAGATTCTCATAAAATAAAATAAAATATTTTATTAAAAAATTTAAATACTAAAACCAACAAAATTCACGGTTTTTAGTATACAACCCTAGCAATCTCCTACTTATACTCAAAATCATACTGCCATACATCTGACTCCCATGCCATCTATATGACTATCAAAAGTTTTAGCCAGTAAACTCTTTGTAAAAAGATTTATAAGGTTGTCCCCTGATACAATCTTGGTCACAGCAGTATCACCCCTCTATATAATTTCTTGTATCAGATAATACTTATGTTCAATGTGCTTTCCTTCTTGTGGACTCTCAGCTCCTTCGAGTTTGTAATCGCTCCGCTATTATCACAATAAAGTGTAATAGTCGACTGAACTGAAGGCATCACATCTAGATCCAAAAGGAAGTTCTTGAGCCAAACGGCATTCTTGGCTGCTTCAGAAGCTGACACGTACTCGGCCTCCATGGTGGAATCAGCAATGCAAGACTGCTTGATACTCCTCCAACTAATAGTTTCACCTCCCAGGGTAAACACATATTCTGAGATAGACTTATAAAAATCTTTTTCTGACTAGAAATCTGAGTCTATGTACCCCAAAGGTACTAGACTATCTACCTAGTAAACCAACATAGAATCCTTAGTCCTTTTTAGGTACTTGATTATATTCTTTACTGCAGTCTAATGCTCCTATCCTAGGTTAGACTGATATCTATTAATCATGCCAACGACAAAGTAGATGTCGGGTCTAGTACAAAGCATAGCGTACATTAGGCTTCCTACTACTGAAACATAAGGAACCGCCTTAATCTTATCTATCTCATTAGGTGTCTTAGGACACTGATTCTTGGATAGAGTGATTCCATACCTGAAAGAGATAAACCCTTTCTTAGAATTTTGCACACTAAAATGAGTAAGGATATCATCAATATATTTTACTTGTGATAAACCTAACATTCTTTATTTTTAATCTCGCAAACGCTTGATCCTAAGGATGTGAATGGCTTCTCTCATGTCCTTCATATTAAACTGTACAGATAACCATACTTTTATCGAAGATAACACCCCTACATCATTTTCGATGAGCAAGATATCATCTACATAAAGCACTAGAAAGACCACCACGCTTTTGTTGTGCTTCTTGTACATAAAACTCATCTGGACATTGATCAAAACCATAAGACTTTATGGCTTGATCAGACCGAGTATTCCAAGACCTCAATACCTACTTAAGTCCATAAATAGATTTCTTAAACTTGTATAATATGTGCTCTTGGCCCTTTGCTATGAAACTGTCTGGTTGTACCATATAGATACACTCGTCAAGACTTCCATTAAGGAAAGCTGTCTTGACATCCATTTACCAAATTTTGTAATCGAAATGAGCTACTATGAATAAGAAAATCTAAATAAACTTAAGCATGGCAAATAACAAAAAAGTTTCCTTATAATCGATCCATTCTTTTTGAGTGAACCTTTTTGCAACAATGCTAGCTTTGAAGGTTTTAACCTTCCCGTCTGCTCCTCTTTTTCTCTTGTAGATCTAATTACATTTGATGGATTTTATCCCTTCAGGTGGTTCTACAAGTTTCCAAACTTGATTAGAATATATAGATTCTATCTCTAAATTCAGAGCATTTTACCAAAAATCTTCATTTTTATCTTAGAGTGCTTCGTTGTAGTTATAGAATTCGATATCCTGTTCTACTAGGATCTTTTCAAAAGACTCTCCTAAGAACTATACCAATCGGGTTGATGAACAGCCCTTCCACTACGATGAGACACTACCAGCATCTGTGTACTCGTAGTAACGCGATGTGAAGAATCTGAACCCTTTGCACCATTACCCACATACTCATCTGGCATTTTAATGATAGCACCGTATTTAGGATATGCACCTGTCTCGATAATCTTTCCACTACAATTAGGCAATGGGCTATTAATGACTTATGGTTCCTCTTTTGTTCTACTAGTTTTTTCTCATTTCTTTTAGAACAATTTTACTTTTGGACTTATGGTCCATAATATAATCATCTTCCAAGAATTGGGCATTGGGGCTAACAATGACCTTTCGATCCTTAGAATTATAAAATAAACTACCCTTCGTTTCCTTGAGATACTCGATAAAAAAATAAATTTCTATCCCCGATTCTAATTTACCCGTGTTCCTTTTTAGCACATGTGCTAAACACCCCTAAATCTGAATATGTCCTAGTCTAACCTTGTGCCCGGTCCACAATTCATAGGAGTAGTAGGTACTGACTTATAATGTACCAAGTTCAGAATATAAGTCGCTATCTCAATGCGAGTCCCCAAAATGAATCGGGTTATTTTGAATAACTCATCATTGGCCTTACCATTTCTATAAGAGTCATATTCCTTCTTTCTACTACACCATTCTGCTGGAGAGTGGCTAGTGTAGTCAATTAGGATATAATCTCTTCAAACGACAAGTAGTCCCTAAACTCTCCAAAAAGGTACTCACCACCACGGTCGGATCGTACTGATTTAATACTTTTACCCAAATGCTTCTCCACCTCTGTCTTGAATTCTTTAAAAATTTTAATGCATTTAGACTTACGGTGCATTAAGTAAATGTATCCATACCTTCAGTTGTCATCAATGAAACTGACGAAGTACTCAAAATCACCTCTAGCCCGAATAGTCATAGGACCACACACATCAGAGTGAGTTAGTTCCAATGGTTCTTTAACTCTATAGCCTTTGGCCAAAAAGGACATCTTAGTTATCATACCCGCTAAGTAAGACTCACATACTAAAAATGCATCCACTTTAAATGAACTCAAAGGTCCATCTTCTACCAGCCTATTTATTCTTTTTAGATTAATATGACCCAAGCGTAAGTGCCAATGAGACATTTTGTTCATTAAAAAAGAATCTTTTCTCTTATATGGTAAATTAGATATGTTATTCAATTCTGTTAGTTGCACTATAAAAGAGATAGGAGATATAACATATAGATCATCCACAAATGTACCAAAGAAAATAAAATTTTTATTTTTTTTAATAATCACAGAGTCATTAAAATGAACAGAATATTTGTTCTTTATTAAATTAAAAACCAAAATTAAATTCCTTCTAACAGAATGTACATAAAGATAATCTTTCAATATTAAAACTCTATCTCCACTGGAACTAAGAGTGATATCTCTCACTGCAACTACTGCCACCCTTATATTATTGCCCATATGTAAGTAAATTTTCTCATCACTGAGCTGTCTTGTTTCTTGGAACCCCTACAAGAAATTACAGATATGATTAGTAGCTCTCGTATCTACACACCAGATATCGGTAGATAACACCACTAAACGTGTTTCAACTACTAGTGAATAGAAATTATGTATTTTAGTTGGTTTAAATTAGGTGAATAATGATTTAGATTGATTATATGATATATAGAAATCATGCCATGAACTTATAACTATGTCTTGAGAATTGTATTGTATGCTCCATACGGTTGTAATTAATGCTTTAAAGACTTGTAGCTTATGCTATGCCATGCCTAGTTTAAATGCCATGTTATATGTAGTTGTACATTGAAATGCATGTTGTACCACCATGGGCATTAGCATAATGACTGTTAACCAAATGGCTTTTTTATTTTGATTTTGATAATTTTTATAATTCATTTTCTATGAATAAATAGCTTTAAAAGAATAATATATTTATATTTTTAAAATGAAAGTGTTAATACATTTTGAACAAATAATTTGATACCTTAGCTAAAAAAATGACTTATCTCTCAAAATGATTAAAACACTTAAGTATTCTTGCATGAGAATATTTTGTGTTAAACTCAATTAAAAAATAAGTCAAACACTTTTAAAGCAAAGTATACTTGAATCACATCAAGTGTGTCAACCCCTTTGAATAAATATTTTGACACCCTAACAGTTTCATAAAGTCATCCTTTCATGTATCAAAGTTATTGTCGACACAAACAAGTTTTGTGTCAACACAAAAGAGCCGTAGCTCTCAGGACTCAAAATGAGTCGACAGAAATAAATTTCGTGTCGACACAAAAGTGTTTCTCACTTTTGGTATCGAGAATTTTTGATCGACACAAAAGAAAATCGTGTCGACACGAAAGAACCGAAGACACCTACAGCATTTGAGGTGTCGACACCAATTGAAGATGATTCAACACAAAAGTCCCAAGGCTGCCTGAAGAATTTGTGGTGTCGACACTAGAGACTTCAAGTGTCGACACAAATACCGAAGCTTCCTGCAGAATTTAGTGTCAACACCAAACAAGACATGAGTCGACACAAAGTGCCTCCTCCAGATGTTGATGTTTCAAATGAGTCGACACCATGATGTTGGTAAGGTAGAGTGCAGAAATTGTGTCGATCCCTCAGCAAATTTGTGTCGACCCAACCACTTAAAGGATTCTACCCAGACATTTTGTGTCGACACCAAAAGTCTTTATGTCGACACCGGCAAAGGAAATTTAAACTTGCGGCAGACCTCAACGGTTGGATTTTTAGAATTTATTGCTCCTACCTACCTCGAACGGTCATGAATGCACAAGAGCTTATATAAGGAGTAACTTCTCAGCATTTACTCCAACTGGAGACATACATTTACTGTTCTATTGCTTGAATCAAACTCAGAATTCTTAAAACCTCATTTATTGCTGAATCTCCAGCTCTTGTTCCTCATCTCTCTTTACTTTTGCATTTATTGTAAATTATTTTTATAAAGAGAGTGAGTGTTCTTCATTAATACTCTTCATTTATTGTATTCAAGGGTGATTCACCTTTTATCCTTGGAGTGAGTGAGTAAATCTCATCAAATAAGAGTTCAAGAGAGATTAGAAGAAAATAGAGGCTTATTTTTATAGGATCTTTTTGAAGCTGTGTTAGGCTTTTGAATGTGCCCGTAAATATTTGGATAACTCAAGAAAAGTCTTGAAGTTGTAAAGGCTTGAAATGCACCCGTAAAGCGTTCTAGATAGTGGAAATACTCATGAGAGAACTTGAGGAGTGGACGTAGGCTTGAAAGAAGCCAAACCACTATAAATCTTTGGTGTCCGGTTCAATCTCTCTATTCCTAACCTCTTTAATATTTACATTACTTTAATCTTCAATTAAATTGCTATATTTATTTATTTTATTACAAAGTTTTTGAAAAGATTTTTTAAATTGTTATTTAGTTTTTAAAACCCAATTCACCCCACTCTTAGATTTTTTAGAACTAACATTGGTATCACAGCTTGAGCTCTTGTTTTTTACTTAACAGCTTAAGAGTTTATATGGCAACCACTTGCATCGGACCTATCCAATCCGAAGGTCAGTCGACTAATAGACCTCCCTTGTTCAATGGAACAAATTACAATTTTTGGAAGGCTAGAATGAGAACCTACATTCAAGTCGTAGACTACGACCTTTAGCGAGTTATCATAAATGGACCCAAAAGGCCCACCAAAACTATTGAAGGGCTGCTGTCCCTAAACTAGATCCTGAATAGACTAAAACTGATATTAGAAAGATATAAAAAATGCTAAAGTTATAAATCTCCTATATTGCTCACTTGACCCAAATGAGTTTAATAGGATCTCTACATGTGACACCACAAAAGAAATATGCGATAGACTCGAAGTTACCCATGAGGGTACCAATCAAGTGAAATAGTCCAAAATCAGTCTGTTTGTACATAATTATGAATTATTCAAAATGAAGCGTGATGAAACAAATTCTGATATGTTTATTCGTTTCACCGATATTATTAACGGACTTAAATCTCTTGGTAAGATTTACACTAATGCAAAAATGGTAAGAAAAATTATGAAGTGTATGCCAAATAGTTGGGAAGCTAAGGTCACGGCCATTCAAGAAGCCAAAGACCTCAACACTCAGTCTAGAAGAGCTCCTTGGTTCTCTCATGACCCATGAGATGAATATCAAGATAGACGAAGAGGAAGAGAACAAAAAGAAGAAAGGCATCGCCTTCAAGTCCTCAACTCATGAAGAAGAATCTGAGAAAGACTCCTCAAGTGATGAAAATGAAGACATGGCTCTCATCACAAAGAAATTCAAAAAGTTTCTTAGAAATAAGAAATAAGGAGGAAGAAAGTTATTTAAGAAGAAATGACACCGAGGTGAGCCTACAAAATTCAAAGGTGACTCTAGTAAGTTCAAGAACGAATTCAAAAAGGAAGAAATCAATTGGTATGAGTGTAAAAAGCCTGGACATGTAAAGGCTGAATGTCCTCAGCTCCAAAGCAATTTAAAAATGACTTCAAAAGGACCATAATAGCTGCTTGGGGTGAAAGTGATGACAGCAGCTCTGAAGATGAAAAAGAGAAAAATGAAGTAGCAAATCTATGCCTCATGGCCAGAGAAGATGATGAGGTAACTCCAAATCTTTTCTCCTTAGATGAACTGCAATATGCATTTGAAGATTTGCATGACGAGTTAAGAAAAATGGGTGCAAAGAATTCTATTTTAAAAAAATTAGTTCTTTCCTCCTCAAGTGAAATTAAAACTTTAAAAAGTAATAAATCTGTTTTATCAAAACAAGTCTCTACTTTGAAGGAAGAAAACAAGCTTTGAGTGAAGAGGTTGAGGACCTCACAAAAATAGTTTACAAGTTCACTCAAGGAAAGAACAATTTAGATAAACTTCCTGGGATGCAAAAATGTGTTTTTGATAAAAATGGAATCAGGTATATACCGAAGAAGAAACAAAAATTCTTAAGAAATATTTTTGTCAAGGCATCATCTAATCATACAAATGCCACTTACTTTCATTGTTATGAGTATGGACACATTGTCACACACTATTCACACAGAAAATTCTCAAATATTTTCGTCAAGAAGGCTTGGGTTCCTAAAGGAACACAACCTCAAAGAACTAACATCAAAGTACGCAAGAAAATTTGAGTACCAAAAGTCAAAACTTAATTCTCCATGCAGGTATGTCTCAAATCCTCATTCAAGGAGGGGATGTGGAATCTCGATAGCGCTTGCTCAAGACACATGACATGCGACCAATCAATGTTTGCATCTCTCAAACCAAAAGATGGCAGATTTGTGACTTTTAGAGACAATAGCAAAGGAAAAATCATAGGAATTGATTGCATTGGTAAAATTCCTTCCCCTTCTATTGAAAATATTTTGCTTGTTGATGGTTTGAAACATAACCTTCTTAGCATAAGTCAACTTTGTGACAAAG
>JAOTRH010171891.1:0-12372 GCA_034768845.1 Heliamphora exappendiculata | reverse complement strand
AATAACGAATATTAAATATACGCAAATTAATAATTATTTCAGGATTAAGAGGATAAGCACTATTCATAATAACCTTGGAATGTGAATTAATTTATATAATCAGTATAAAATTAATTACCCCAAATGCCCCGTTCAATACACACAAAGTGTACAAGTATAGAGAGTCAGACCAATAGACGACGCTATTATCTATTCCCTGTAATCAATACAAGCCTACTAAAATTCTGTGTTATAGTCGTACCGATGGTATTTTCATTTGCATCTAAACTGTGAACATAAAACTTATATTCTGCAAGAACTTAAAATCTGATATTCTGTGTGCAAGCCGCACTCTACACACCAGATTAAATACTATACATAATATGAAACATCCATGCATAACATTGAAAAAATGATACACTTACATTGTTCATAAAGATTCTCATAAAATAGAAAATTAAATTAAATATCAAAAACATAATTTTTAGTATACCAACCCTAACAATCTCCCACTTATACTTAAAATTATGCTGCCATACATCTGACTTTCATGTCCTTTACATGACAATCAAAAGTTTTACCCGATAAGCTCTTTGGGAATGATATGCAAGATTGTCTCCTGATGTAAACTCTATATCTGACTGAAAATCTGAGTCTACATACTCCAAAGGTACTAGACTATTTGCTTAGTAAACCAGCATATAACCCTTAGTCATTTTCAGGTACTTGATTATATTATTTACCGCAGTCCAATACTCCTGTCCTAGATTAGACTGATATCTGATAACCATGCCAACGACAAATCATATGTCGGGTCTAGTGCAAAACATAGCATACATGAGGCTTCCTACTGCTGATGCATAAAGAACCATTTTCAACTTTTTTATCTCATCAAGTGTCATAAGACACTAATCCTTGGATAGAGTGATTTTATGCCTGAAAGGGAGAAACTCTTTCTTGGAATCCTGCATGCTAAAACGAGCAAGAATATTATCGATATACTTTACTTGTGATAATCCCAACAGCCTTTGTTTTCGATCTCGCACAAACTTGATCCTAAGGATGTAAGTGACTTCTCCCAAGTTCTTCATATTGAACTGTCCAGATAACCATACTTTAACCGTAGATAATGTTAGGGTTGGTATACTGAAAATTATATTTTTAGTATTTAATTTTATTTTTAATAAAACTAATTTTATATTTTATGAGAATCCTTATGAGTAATGTATGTGCATCATTTCTTTGATATGTATGGATGTCCAATATTTTGTATAATTTTTAATCTGGTGTGTAGAGTACGGTTTACACACAGAAGACCAGATTTTAGATTTTTCCAGAATATAAGTTTTATATTCACAGTTTCGATGAAAATGGACATACCATCGGTACGACTGTGACACCGAATTTTAGTAGGCCTGTCTTGGTTACGGATAACAGATAATAGCGTCGTCTATTGTTCCGACTCTCTGTGCCAGTACACTTTGTGTGTATTGAACGGGACATTTTGGGTATTTAATTTAGTACTAACTACTGACTATATAAATTAATCCACACCCAAAAGTCATTATAAATAGTGTTTATTCTCTTAATTTTAAAATAATTATTAATTTACATATATTTAATATTCGTTATTTTGATTCATTAGAGAGTGCGATCTTATATGGGTCTATATTCCCGGTGAGTTGGATAGCGGTATTATTTATATAAAAAATATTAATCATTGACGGAATCTACGTTTCGATGATCGGGATTGATGATACCCCATTGAGGATGCTTATAAGTTTTGATCGCGTCAAACCCTGCAGGTGAATTTAATTATCCGGTGGTCAAATAAATTAAGCGAAATGGTTTAAGAAATATCAAGATACCGATTAAATTAAATTATCAGTAATTAAATTTAATTAGCGGGTATCGAGAATCTTAACGTGGGGAGAAGTGATAAGTATTTAATAACATGAGCTCAATGCTATATGGTCTTGAGATTATGGGTCATAGTGCAATTATAGTTCTTTAGTGGTGTGAACTGTAATTCAGTATTTTATGCAAATTGCAGATACCGCGGCGTCTTTCCATAATTGCAGAAATCGCCCGTAAGTATATGTGTTTTACTGGAAGTCTTACTCATAATTACTCTCTAGGTCCTTACTGTAACCCTATATATATGCGGATAGACTGAACCAGTTTAGATTGATTTTCATATCATTCTTGATATATTATTTTTGTCTTTCGAGACTTTATAAAAATATACCGGGGTTCTGCCGGTATGAGTTCTCGGATGATTGTAGCACACACTACCTTCGATAATTGCGTAAGAAAATATGATAGAAGATCTGACTGGAGTTTCAACTCAAAATCAAGTCGTAGTTGAAGATTAGATCTACATGTGGTATTTATCTAAATTAACTTTGGTTGTACGGGTTTATTTTTTATCGTTCAACATTAAAATTTTTATTTGGAGCCCGTTTTGACGTTTTCCTATCCAGTTAATTTTTTACCAAAATTGTTTTACAAAAACAATGATCTTGACAGTTTTGCCTCCAACAAATTGATATCAGACCCATTTTGTTTTTTGTTTACGGTTATCGGAGCCGGGTAGATTTAGAACTGTTGCTAATTTTGTTTTGCAGGGGTTCTAATCCCAGTTTTATGATCATCTATTGTTTTCATATTTGATTGAATGCGTGGATGATGATTTAATTAATTTTTTAACCACGGGGTTGACTGTGTTAGATTAATTATTTTTAGATCGAATGTGAGGTTACATGACATAGGTTTCGATGTAATTTTTTTTTATGTTCTTTAAGTTTTTTTTTTAGTTTATTAGAAAGAAAAAAAATAAAAACATATATGAAAGAAATGGCAGTGGTTGGTGGCAACAACCAAATGTGGATTCGATGGTTTAAAGCTGTAGAATTTTTTTTGACTATTCAGAATTTTTTTCTGGATAAAATAAAATAAAAAAAGGTGGAAGAAGATCACAAGAGGCAGCGGTAAAAGGCAAAAGGCGCTGTTTGTTTTCTTCCAAGCAATTCAAGTGGCGGCACAATTTTTGTGCAATGATTGGGTAAAATAAAGGGGCGACGCTATTAATTTCAAACAAACACAGCGCTGCTGCTGTGTGTTTTCAAAAGTTGGTTCGGTCTCCAAACAGGCGCCTCCAATCCAAGCTGCGGTTTTGTCCCAAGTGCACAGCAAAAACTTCTTCCAGGCGACGCTAAAATCCAAACTGGGGTTAATAAGCAAGCACCAGCCCAGGAACCAAATCAGCAAATTCCAAGCTGCCGCACTGGTGCCTTGATTATTTTAATCCCAAAAGGTGTGTTGATCTGATCCCAAGTGGCGCAAAGCAAACTGGAGCAATTCCCAAGCGCCGAACAGGCGCTTCCAAGCCGAGCCAAACAAAATTCAGGTGGCGCTGGCAATCAAATCTGTTCCAAGCGGCTGATTCAGCAATTTCCCTAACAGTTGGCTTTTTCCATAAAGCAATGGAGTCCAACTCAGCAACAAAAAGCTGGAGCAATTTTCAGCCGAAAAAGCCGGCGCCTGTTTCCCAACACTGTTTCAAAACAGTGGCGTCCAATCGGTTTTTTGTGGGGCTAATATTTTGTTAACTCTTATCAAATAATATCAAATAATTCTGATATTATTATGATACAGACAATTTATCTTAAAATTTCAATCGAATTATAAAATTAAAATTTTTATTTATTTTATAATTAATTTATTTTTATATTTTAATTGCGTAGATAATTATTATTGATTTTATTTATCCTATTTATTTAATTAATTCAAAATTTTAATTTTAATTAAAATATGTTGTAATAAAAAATTAAATTAAATTTTTTTAATTAATTAATTAATTAAATTAAAAAACTTTAAATATTTTATTTTTACAAAATATCACGTTTAGAAATGATTTTTTTTTAAAATCGGATATCTTGAAAAAAATATGGGAATTAATTCTGAATTTTAAATTAATTAAGTAGAAAAATATTTAATCGAAATAAATTATTATTTTTCAAAAAATGTGAAACAAAAAATAAAATAAATAAATAACTTTAATCACTACCTTAGCTGAAAAGCTAGAGAAAAAACTGTGCATTTATTAAATTTTATTTGTTGCGCATTTAAACACGAAAAGATGGTTTGATAAACCAGAATATTTGAAATCGTGTACACGAAAAGATATTTGATTCTTTCATATCGTGTCACTTTCGAAAGATGGTTTGATAAACTAGAATTTTTAGAATCATATACATGGAAAGATATTTGATTTTTTTAGATCGTGTGACTTTCGAAAGATGGTTTGATAAACCAGAATATTTGAAATTGTATACACGGAAAGATGTTTGATTCTTTCAGATCGTGACTTTCGAAAGTTGATTTGATAAACAGAATATTTGGAATCGTGTACACGAAAAGATATTTGATTCTTTCAGATCGTGTGACTTTCAAAATTAATAAATTTATTCTAATTAAACGAATTTTTATAATCCTAAAAAAAATATTTTAAAAATCAAAGTAGGAAAGAAAATTTATTCACAGATAAATCCCGTGGTCTCTATCACCAGTTTGTAGGCGATGCAAATAAACCATGTGTGTTGCGAGTAAAGCCTTCCTCCCCATCGAACAGATTAATTGCGGTACTCTCAGTACAAACCTCCTTTAGGGTTACTCTGGATAATTGTCAGTGTGAATCACTTCTCCATTTGAAGGGTTCATTGCGAAATGATTAATTTGGGATTAGGTGATGGTTAACACTTAGCTGTATATAATAGTATCTTCTCCATCTAAGTCATTGCTATTATTTGCTGGAACGAAACTATATCAGCTATTTAATTTTACTTGGCATGGTCAGTTGCCTAAATAGTAAAATTAAAAGAAATTGGCATGTCTGGTCTTATGAAGGATATTAGACGTCCACCCATCGTGGCATGTTATTCTTGGGTTACCAGGCTACTGACGAATTAATTTTAAAATGGTAGAGGGAACCAAATTAAAAAAATTTAAAGTTTTGCTCATCATAATTAACGATTTTATTTAATTATGTGATTCTCAGGATTAAAATAGATTTCAACCCACTCGCTTCAATACTCAAATAAAACAAACTTATATGATCAAATTTTGTTGACTAGAAATGTAACATGGATATAGCTTTAACTACAAATGGTATTCCATAAGTACCAGAAAATGTGTCTGTTTCAGAAAAAAGTTCTTCCTTGGGGCCGAAAGGCATAAAGAAGAAAAAGATTCAGAAACAAGGAGACACATTTTTCAGGGTAGTTAGTGGGTCGCGGACTGGTATGAAAAGTCGAAAGGCATATGTTTTCACTGCAATCAGATCCGGCACTGAAAAAAGTTATGTCTAGTATTTCTCATAAGGCAGAACAAACAGAGTAATTTCTGTTCACTGGTTGTTGAAACATATTTAGCGGTGTTATTTATTGGTACCTGGTGTGTAGATACGGGATCCACTAATCATGTCTGTAATTCATTGCAGGGATTCTAGAAAATTCGACAACTTAGTAATTGGGAGATTTACCTACATATGGGCAATAATACAAAGGTAACAGCAGTTGCAATAGGAGATGTCACTCTCAGTTTTGGTAGAGATCGAGTTTTAATATTGAGAGAATATCTTTATGTACCTACCATTAGAAAGAACTTAGTTTTCGTTTCTGGATTGGCTAAAAACGAACATTTTGTTTACTTTAATAACTCTGTGGTTATTAACGATAATAAATGGATTATCTGTTCTGGTGCATTGGTGGATAATCTTTATATTATTACTCCAATCTCTCCTACGCTAGAACTAACTGAAACGAATAACACATATAATTACCATATAAGAGAAAATTTCATTCTTTAATGAACCAAATATTTTTTTGGCATTTACGGTTGGATCTTATTAATCTAAAAAGGGTAAACGAACTGGTAGCAGATGGACCTTTGATTTTATTGGAAGTTGAGGCACTTTCAGCCTGTGAATCTTGCTTAGAGGGTAAGATGACCAAGAGGCCCTTTTCGGCCAAAGGCTATAGAGCTAAAGAACCGTTAGAGCTGGTTCATTCTAATGTGTGTAGTCCTATGACAATCTGGGCTAGAAGTGGCTTTGAGTATTTCGTCAGTTTCATTGATGACTACTCAAGGTATAGATACATTTACCTAATGCACCATAAGTCTGAATGCTTCGAGAAATTCAAAGAATTCAAGACGAAGGCAGAGAAGCGTCTAGGTAAAAGTATCAAATCACTACGATTCGACCGTGGTGGAGAATATCTCTTTGGAGAGATTAAGGACTACTTATCATCAGAGGGGATTACATCCCAGTTGACTGCACCTGGCACTGCTCAATAGAATGGTGTAGCAAAAAGAACGAATATGACTCTTATGAAAATGGTAAGGTCAATGATGAGTTATTCAGGTTTACTACATTCGTTTTGGGGACTCGCTTTAGAGACAGCGGCTTACATTCTGAACTTGGTACCTTCTAAGTTAGTACCTTCTACTCCCACTGAATTGTGGACCAGGCGTAAACTTAGTCTAAAATACATTCGAATTTAGGGGTGTCCAGCACATGTGCTGAAAGAGAACGCGGGTAAGTTGGAACCAATGATAGAAGTCTGTTTCTTTGTGGGGTATCCTAGGAGAATAAAAGGTGGTCTATTTTATAATTCTAAGGATCATATGGTCATTGTTAGTACCAATGCCCGATTCTTGAAAGAGGATTATATTATGGATCACAGGCCCAATAGCAATATTATTCTGGAAGAACTAAGAGGAAATGCCAGTAGAACGGAAGAGAAACCACAAGTCACTGAAATTCCATTACCTAGTCGTAGTGGGAGGATTATCAAGATAGGTGCAAATCAAGAACATGGTGCTGATGCACAGGGTTTAGATTCTGCACAGCCTGTTACTGCTAGTACACAGACACAGGTAGTGCCTCGTCGTAGTGGGAGAGTCGTTCATCAACCTGACCGGTATATGTTCTTGGGAGTGCCTTTTGACAGGATCCCAACAGAACTGGATACCGAGCTCTGTAACTACAATGAAGCACTACAAGACAAAGATGCAGATCTTTGGCAAAGGGCTATGAATTCAGAGATGGAATATAAATATTCCAATCAAGTCTGAAAACTTGTAAAACCACCCGAAGGGATAAAACCCATTGGATGCAAGCGGATCTACAAAAGAAAGAGAGGAGTAGACGGGAAGGTTGCAACCTTCAAAGGTAGACTTGCTGCTAAAGGGTTCACTCAGAAAGAAGGGATCAACTATGAGAAAACCTTTTCGCCGGTAGCCATGCTTAAGTCTATCCGGATTCTCTTATCTATTGCTGCACATTTCGATTACGAAATTTGGCAAATAGACGTCAAGACAGCTTTCCTTAACGGAAGTCTTGACGAGTGTATCTATATAATACAACCAGACGGATTCATTGCAAAGGGCCAGGAGCACATGTTGTGCAAGTTTAAGAGATTCATTTATGAACTTAAGCAGGTATCGAGGTCTTGGAACACTCGGTTTGATCAAGCTATAACTTTTTATAGTTTTGATCAAAGTCCGGATGAGTCTTGTGTGTACAAGAAGCATGACGGAAGCGTGGTGATCTTCTTAGTACTTTATGTAGACGATATCTTGCTCATTAGAAATAATGTGGGGGCATTACCTACGATTAAAGTATGGTTATCTCGGCAGTTCAATATGAAGGACTTGGGAAAAGCCTTCCTCATCCTTGGGATCAAGCTTATGCGAGATCAAAAACAAAAGATGTTGGGCTTATCACAAGCAAAGTATATCGATCATATCCTTGCTTGTTTTAGCATACAGGATTCCAAGAAAGGGTTTCTCCCTTTCAGGCATGGAATCACTCTAGTCAAGGATCAGTGTCCTAAAACACCTGATGAGATAGAGAAGATGAAGGCGGTTCCTTATGCTTCAGCAGTAGGAAGCCTCATGTATACTATGCTTTGCAGTAGACCCGACATCTATTTTACCGTTGGCATAGTTAGCAAATATAAGTCTAACCCAGGGCAGGAGCATTGGACGGCGATAAAGGATATATAATCATGCACTTGAAAAGGACTAAGAATTATATGTTGATTTACTAGGAAAATAGTCTAGTACCGTTGGAGTACGCAGACTCAGATTTCTAGTCAGACATAGTGCTTGCATCAGGAGGCAACCTTGCAGATCCTTTACAAAGGGCTTACCGGCTAAGATTTTTGATAGTTATGTGGAGGGCATAGGAGTCAGATGTATGGCATTATAATTTTGAGTATAAGTGGGAGATTATTAGGGTTGGTATACTGAAAATCATGTTTTTAGTATTTAATTTTATTTTTAATAAATTTAATTTTTTATTTTATGATAATCTTTATGAGCAATGTGTGCGTATCATTTCTTTGATATGCATGGATGTCTAATATTCTGTATAGTATTTAATCTGGTGTATAGAGTATGACTTATACACAGAAGATCATATTTTAAATTCTTGCAAAATATAAATTTTATATTCACAGTTTAGATAGAAATGGACATACTATCGGTACAACTGTGGCACAGAGTTTTAGTAGGCCTGTATTGGTTACGGGAAACAGATAATAGCGTCATCTATTGTTCCGACTCTCTGTGCTAGTACACTTTGCGTGTATTGAACGGGACATTTGGGGTAATTAATTTAGTACTAACTACTGACTATATAAATTAATTCACACCCAAATGTTATTATGTATAGTATTTATCCTCTTAATCTTGAAATAATTATTGATTTGCATACATTTAATATTTGTTGTTTTGATTCATTAGAGGGTGCGATCTTATATAGGTCCATATTCCTGGTGAGTTGGATAACGGTATTATTTATATGGCAAATATTAATTATTGACGGAATCCACGTCCCAATGATCGAAATTGACGATACCCCCTAAAGGATGCTTATAAGTTTTGACCGGGCCAAACCCTGCAGGTGAATTTAATTATCCGGTGGTCAAATAAGTTAAGCAGAACGGTTTAAGGAATATCAAGATGCCGATTAAATTAAATTGTCAGTAACTAAATTTAATTGACGAATATCGGGAATCTTAACGTTGGGAGAAATGGTAAGCATTTAATAACAAGAGCCCAATGCTAGATGGTCTTGAGATTATGGGTCAGAGTGAAATTATAGTTTTTTAGTGGTGTGAACTGTAATTCAGTATTTTATTAAAAAAAACAGATACCGCTACGTCTTTCTATAATTACAGAAACCCCCCGTATGTGTCTGTGTTCCACTGGAAGTCTTACTTATAATTACTCTCAGGTCCCTACTGTAGCCTATATATATGCCAGTAGGTTGAACCAGTTTAGATTAATTTTCATATCATTCTTGATATATTATTTTTTGTCTTTTAAGATTTTAAAAATATATCGGGGTTCTACCGATACGAATTCTTAGAGGATCGTAGCCCACACTACGTTCAAGGATCGCGTATGGGAATTCAGTAGAAGATCTAACTGGAGCTTCAACTCGGAATCAAGTCGTAGTTGAAGATTAGATCTACAAGAGGTATTCATCTAAATTAACTTTGGTTGCGTGGGTTTACTTTTTATTGTTCGATGGCAAAAATTTTATCTGGAGCCCGTTTTGGTGTCTGCCCGTCCAATTAATTTTTTACCGAAAATTATTTTACAAAAATAATAATCTTGGTAGTTTTACCTCCAACAGATAATACCCCCACATCGTTTCCGATGAACAAGATATCGTCCACATAAAGTGCTAGAAAGATCACCACGCTTCCGTCACGCTTCTTGTACACACATGACTCATCTGGACTTTGATCAAAACCATAAGACTTAATGGTTTGATCAATTTCGATCCATAGAATTATAAGTGACTTGTTCTTCCCACTAGGATGAGGTAATGGGATATTAGTGACTTGCTCTTCTGTTCTACTGGTATTTCCTCTCAGTTATTCCAGAACAAAATTGCTTTTGGGCCTGTGATATATAATATAATCCTCTTCCAAAAATTCATTATTGGTGCTAACAATGATCTTCTGATCTATAGAATTATAAAACAGACCATTTTTCGTTCCCTTAGAATACCCTACAAAGAAACAAACTTCTGTTCTCAGTTCTAACTTACCTGCGTTCTCTTTCAGCACATGTACTGGACACCTCCAAATTTGAATGTGTACTAGCTTACACTCAGTCCACAATTTTGTGGAAGTAGAAGGTACTGACTTAGAAGGTACCAAGTTCAGAATGTAAGCTGCTGTCTCTAAAGCGAGTCCCCAAAACGAATCGGTTAACTTGAATAACTCATTATGAATCTTACCATTTTTATAAGAGTCATATTCTTTCTTTTTGCTACACCATTCTGCTGCGGAGTGCCAGGTACAGTTAACTGGGATGTAATTTTCTCTGATATCAAGTAGTCCTTAAACTCTCAAAAGAGATATTTCCTACCACGGTCGGATCGTAGTGATTTGATACTTTTACCTAGATGCTTCTCCATCTCTGCCTTGAATTCTTTAAATTTCTCAAAGCATTTAGACTTACAGTACATCAAGTAAATGTATTCATACCTTGAGTAGTCATCAATGAAACTAATAAAGTACTCAAAATCACCTCTAGTCCGGATTGACATAGAACCACACACATTAGAATGAATCAGCTCCAACGGCTCTTTTGCTCTATAGCCTTTGACCAAAAAAGGGCTCTTGGTCATTTTATCTTCTAAGCAAGATTCACAAACTAGAAGTGCTTCCACTTTCAATGAACTCAAAAGCCCATTTACTATCAGTCTGTTTGTCCTTTTTTGATTAATATGACCCAAGCGTAAGTGCTAAAAAAATTTAGTTCATTAAAGAATGAAACTTTCTCTTATGTGGTAATATAGATGTATTATTCGTTTCAGTCAGTGGCAGTGTAGGAGAGATTGAAGTAATAATATAAAAATCATTCACCAATGTACCAAAATAGATAACCCGTTTATTGTTCTTAATAACCACAGAGTTATTAAAATAAATTAAATATCTGTCTTTAGCCAATCTAGAAATAAAAACTAAGTTCCTTCTTATGGCAGGTACATAAAGACAATCTCTCAATATTAAAACCCAATCTCTACCAAAACTGAGAGTGACATCTCCTACTGCAACTGCTGTTGCCTTTGTATTATTGCCCATATGTAGGTAAATCTCCCCATCACTAAGTTATCGAGTATTTTAGAACCCCTACAATGAATTGCAGACATGATTAGTGACTCCCGTATCTACACACCTATTACCCGTAGATAACACCGCTAAACATGTTTCCACAACTAGAGAACAGAAATTACCTTATTTGTTCTGCCTTTTGAGAAACACTGAACATAACTTTCTCTAGTGCCGTGTCTAGTTGCAATGAAAACATCTATTTTTTGACTTTTTAACACCAGCCCGTGGCCCGCTAACTACCCTAAAATCGTGTCTCCCTATTTTGGAAACTATTTCTTCTTTATGCCTCTCAGCTCAGAGGAAGAATCATTTTTAGAAACAAACACATTTCTTGATATTGAAGGAATACCATTTGTAGTCAAAGTTACATCCAAGTTATATTTTCAGTCAACAAAATTCAGTTTCGTTAGTTTGTTTTCTTTGAGTATTGAAGCGAGTGTATTGAAATTCATTTTAATCCTAAGAATCGCATAATTAAAAAAAATCGTTAATTATGATGAGAAAAATTTTAAATTTATTTTAATTTGATTTACTCTACTATTTTAAAATTAATTCGCTAGTAGTCTGAAAACCTAAGAATAACATGCCTCGATGAAAGGACGTCTACTATCTTTCATAAGACCAGATGGCTAATTATTTTTAATTTTATTATTTAGGCAACTAACCATGCCAAGTAAAATTAAATAGCTGATATAATTTTGATCCAGTATATAATTGTAGTGACTCATATGAAGATAATACTATTATATACAGCTAAGTGTTAACCATCACCTAATTTTAAATTAATCGCTTCGCAATGATCTCTTCAGATGGAGAAATAATCTACACTAACAATTATTCAAAATTATTTATAAAAAAGGTTTGTACTGGCGATACCGCAATTAATCCGTCCGTTGGGGAGGAAAACCTTACTGTCTACACGCAGGATTTAATTGCATCGCCTATAAATTGGTAATGGAGACCGCGAAATTTATCTATGAATAAATTTTCTCATCCACATAGATTATTAAAATATTTTTTAGAGTTATAAAAATCTGTTTAATTAAAATAAATTTATTAATTTTGAAAAATACACGATCTGAAAAAATCAAACATCTTTCTATATACATGATTCCAAAGATTCTGATTTATCAAATCATCTTTTCGTGTTTAAATGCGTAATAAATAAAATTTAATAAATGTACAATTTTTT
>JAOTRH010171870.1:0-43860 GCA_034768845.1 Heliamphora exappendiculata | reverse complement strand
CACTTGGAGTGTATTGAGCAGGATCAACGGGATGATCGATTCTATACTGACTATATGAATTGATCCACATCTCGTATAATCATGTATTGCACGAACTCTTAATCCTGAAGTGATTGATCAATTGTGTTCAGATGATGTACAGTACTTTGAGTCGTCAATAGTTGAGATTTTCTTCATGAGATCAATAATACCGATGAGTTAGGTACTGCCATTATTTGTCCGATGATTATTAATCAGCAAACGGAAACCACGTCTGATTTAGTTTGAGGAGTTTCTCCTTGTGTGCTTTACTTATAGGTTTGATTATGCTAAACTTGTATAGTGAATCTTCGAATCCGGCATATCAAAAGGTTAAGTGGTGCGGTTGTGAGAAGAAGAGGATAATAAAATCGGGTTGTCAGTAACCTACTTTATTTATCAGGAATTCATATCTTTAACGTGAGGAGAATTCAGTGCATTTGATAATTGGAAACTCAAGGCATAATTTGAATTAGGGCCGGGAGTTTAGTCAGGACCTTTAGTGGAATAAGGTCTGATTCGTACGGAAAAGGATCTAACTTGGGGACAGAGTTAGGGATATCCGGTTTTCTCGTATGGTTAGCCCGAGTCCTATACATCCTCGTGATCCCTCACGTAGCCCATAATACGCATGGATATTTTTTTTATTGATTTTGGTAATTATTTAATTTAATTGGAAAGCTGATTTTGCTGCCGGGGACATTCAAAAATTAAATTAAATTAATAAGGGGCGATTTTGGTATTTGGCACACCTAAGGTTTACTTCCTAAGTGGCCGGCCCTAGGAGATGAGGGGATTGATTATTTATGTTAAGTATATCTCTTTTTATCCTTTTAGAAAAGAGAGTATATATTTAATATAATTTTGATATATTCTTATATATTAAAAGGAGGCTCATTAATCAAACGCTAACCCTAATACTCGTACATAGCCGCCACCCCCTTCTCCTCTTTGGCGTTAATTATTTTTTCCTTTTTGGAGATCATTGTCTGAGAAGAAACCAAGGTAGGAAGAACACATCGATCAGAATCAGTGCCCACACATCGTGATCGTCGTAGTGCGTCCGGGTCATACGTGAGAATGTTGCAAGGTCGTTTTCAACGTATTTGGGATTTCTAAAAACTTATCAACAAGTTTCATAGAGGTATTAAACTATTAAAATCATTATAGTTTTTATTTTTTATGAAAATCGCATACGTCGTTTTTTACTGTCATGATGTCGATTCAAAAATAAATTTTTTTCGCTGCGCGGCTCCCTCTCCAACAATATCTCCTATCTCTCATATATTGCAACTGACTGAATTGAATAACATATCTAATTTACCAAAGAAGAGAAAGTTTATCTCTTTAATTAACAAAATATTTCTTTGGTACTTACATTTGGATCATATTAATCTAGAAAGGATAAATAGACTGGTAGAAGATGGACCTTTGGGGTTCATTGGAAGTGGAAGCACTTCTAGTCCGTGAATTTTTCTTAGAGGGTAAGATAACCAAGAGGCCTTTTTCGACCAAAGGTTACAGAGCTAAAGAACCGTTAGAACTGGTTCATTCTAATGTGTGTGGTTCTATGACTATCCGCGCTAGAGGTGGCTTTGAGTACTTCATTAGTTTTATTGACGACTACTCAAAGTATGGATACATTTACCTGATGCACCGTAAGTCTAAATTCTTTGAGGAATTTAAAGAATTTAAGGCGAAGGAGGAGAAGCGTCTGGGTAAAAGTATCAAATCACTATGATCCGACCGTGGTGGGGAGTACCTCTTTGGAGAGATTAGACTCTACTTATCGTCAGAAGGGATTATATCCTAGTTGACTGCACAAAGCATTCCGCAGCAGAATGGTGTAGAAGAAATAAAGAATAGAACTCTTATAGAGATGGTAAGGTCTATGATTGGTTATTCAGGATTACCTGACTCGTTTTAGAGACTCACATTAGAGACAGTGACTTATATTCTGAACTTGGCACCTTCTAAGTCAGTACCTTCTACTCCCATAAAATTGTGGACCTGGCGTAAGCATAGTCTAAGACATTCAGATTTGGGGTCCAGCACATGTGCTGAAAGGGAACGCGGGTAATTTGGAACCGATGACAAAAGTCTGTTTCTTTGTTAGGTATCCTAAAGGAACGAATGGTGTTTTATTTTATAATCTTAAGGATCAGAAGGTCATTGTTAGCACCAATATTCGATTCTTAGAAGAGGATTATAATATGGACCACAAGCCCAAAAGTAAAATTGTTTTGGAAGAATTGAGAGGAAATACTAGTATAACAGAAAAGGAACCATAAGTCACTGGTATCTATGGGAGGATTATCGGGAGCGCTACAAATCAAGATCAGGGTGTTACCATTAACATGCCTAACGAGCATGTGGATAATAGTGCACAGGGATCAGATTTTGCACAGCGTGTTACTACTAGTACACAAAAGTAGGTAGTGCCTTGTCGTAGTGGGAAGGTTGTTCATCAACCTGATCGGTATATGTTATTAGAAGAGTCTTTTAACAGGATCTCAGCAAAACTAGATACTGAACCCTATAACTATAATGAAGCACTCCAAGATAAAAAAAAATGAATCTTTGGCAAAAAATTATAAATTCAAAGATAGAATCTATGTATTTTAATCAGGTTTAAAAACTTATAGAACCACCTGAAGGGATTAAATCCATCGGATGTAAGTGGATCTACAAGAGGAAGAGAGGAACAGATGAAAAGGTTGAAACCTTCAAAGCTAGGCTTATTACAAAGGGTTTACTCAGAAAAAAAGAATCGATTATGAGGAAACTTTTTCGCCACTAGTCATGTTTAAGTTTATTCGGATTCTCTTATTCATTGCGGTTCATTTCGATTACCAAATTTGACAAATGGATGTCAAGACAGCTTTCCTTAACAGAAGTCTTGACAAGTGTATCAATATAATACAACTAGACGATTTCATAGCAAAGGGCCAAGAGCACATATTATGCAAGCTTAACAAATGAATTTATGGACTTAAGCAGGCATCGAGATGTTGGAATACTCGGTTTGATCAAGTCATAAAGTCTTATGTTTTGATCAGAGTCCAAATGAGTCTTGTGTGTACAAAAAAACATGACGAAAGCGTGGTAGTCTTTCTAGTACTTTATGCAGATGATATCTTGCTCATCGAAAATGATGTGGGGATGTTATCTTCAGTAAAAGTTTGGTTATCTGGGCAGTTCGATATGAAGGACTTGGGAGAAGCCAGTCACATCATTGGGATCAACTTTTTACAAGATCAAAAACAAAAGATGTTGGGCTTATCACAAGAAAAGTATATCGATGATATCTTTGCTCATTTTAGCATGCAAGATTCCAATAAAGGGTTTTATCTTTTTAGGCATGGAATCACTCTATCTAAGGATCAGTGTCTTAAGACACCTGATGAGATAAAGAAGATGAAGGTGGTTCCTTATGCTTCGATAGTAGGAAGCCTAATGTATACTATGCTTTATACTAGACCCGACATTTGCTTTGCCGTTGGCACGATTAGCAGATATTAGTCTAACCCAGGAAAGGAGCATTGGACTACGGTAAAGAATATAATCAAATACCTGAAAAGGATAAGGGATTATATGTTGGTTTACCAGGTAGACAGTCTAGTACCTTTAGGATATACAGACTCGGATTTCCAGTCAGATAAAAATTTCTGTAAGTCTACCTCAGGATATGTGCTTACCTTAAGAGGTGAAACTATTAGTTGGAGGAGTATCAAGCAGTCCTGCATTGCTGATTCCATCATGGAGGCTGAGTACTTGACAGCTCCTAAAGCAGCCAAGGAGGTTGTTTGGCTCAGGAATTTCCTATTGGATCTAGATTTGGTACCTTAAGTTTAGTCAACAATTACATTTTATTGTGACAATAGCAGAGCAGTTGTAAACTCCAAGGAGCTAAGAGTCCACAAGAAAGGAAATCACATTGAGCGTAAGTATAACCTGATACAAGAAATTGTACAGAGGGTGATGTTGCTGTGACCAAGTTTACATTAGAAGACAACCTTGCAGATCCTTTTACAAAGAGCTTACTGGTTAAGACTTTCGATAGTCATATAGAGGGCATGTGAGTCAGATATATGGCAGCATAGTTTTGAGTATAAGTGGGAGATTGTTAGGGTTGTATACTAAAAACTATTAATTTATTTTAGTTTTAGTATTTAATTTTATTTTAATAAAATTATTTTTTCATTTTATGAGAATTTTAATGAGTAATGTATGTAATATCATTTCTTTAATGTTATGTATGGTTGTCCTTTATTCTTACAGTATTTAAACTGTTGTGTGGAGTACGACTTGTACACAGAAGACCAGATTATAGGTTCTTACAGAATGTAAGTTTGGATCACAGTTTAGATGGAAATGGACAAACCATCGGTTCGACTGTAGCACAGAGTTTTAGTAGGGCTGCCATGGTTACGAGGAGCATATAATAGCGTCGTTTATTGTTCCGACTCGCTGTGCTAGTACACTTTATGTGTATTAAATAATATCACAATAGGGTAATTAATTTTATATTGATTATATAAGTTAATTTACATCCCAAGATTATTATGAGTGCTTATGCTCGTACTCCCGAAATAATTATTATTTGCGTATATTTAATATTCATTGTTTTGATCTATTGGAGAGTGCGATCTTTTATGGGTCTATCGACCCGATGATTTAAATAGCGGTATTAATTATATGGTGAATATTAATTATTGATGAAATTCACGTCTCGATTGTTCGGAATTGACGATACCCCCTTAAGAAGGCTTATAAGTTTTGACTGGGCCAAACCATGTAGGTGGATTTAATTATCCGGCAGTCAAATAAGTTAAGTGGAAGGGTTTAAGAAATTTTAAAGATGCCGATTAAATTAAATTGTTAGTAATTAAATTTAATTGGCGGATATTGGGAATCTTAACGTGAGGTGGTGAGTTAAGTATTTAATAACAGGAACTCAATGCAAATTGGTCTTTAGATTATAGCTAAGTGTACAATTACAGTTCTATAGTGGCGTGAACTGTAATTTAGTGTTTTATAAAAATTAAAAAAACTGTTGCAAGATTTTCATAATTACAGAAACCGCTGAGAGGTTTGCATATTTGCGAAAACCTCTGGATAGGTATCTGGGTTACACTAGAAGTCCATGTCATAATTACTCTACAGGTCCCTGCTGTAACCCTATAAATATGTGAGTAGGCTAAACCAGAATCATAAGTAGTTGTCTTTCTAGACAAAGGTTGTCCTGATTTTGCCGGTTTCAGTTCTCAAAAGTTCATAGCCCACACTACGTTCAGAAATTGCATCGAGAATACTGTAAAAGGTTTGACCGGAGCTTCAACTCGGGAAATCAAAGTTCGTAGTTGAAGAATTGACCAAAAGGTATTCATTTGAATTAATTATGGTGGCACGGGTTTTATTTTTGTTCGTTCGACATTAACAAATTTTATCTAGAGCCTATTTTGGCAATTTCCCATCCATTTTTTATTTCAAAAAATTATTTACAAATTAATGATCTTGGTAGTTTGCCTCCAACAAGGGAAAGTAAACCTCATGCAGAAATCAGCTACCGATAGGTATAGTGCAGCGACCCTTGTTTATCGCCCTTATTATCAAATATGCACTACCGAGATGGCTTGGAGACAGTATCTTTCCTCCTTGGCGGGAGCAGACATTACCTCGCAGTGCTCCTAGTGGCGGATCCCCACTATGACTTTGACCACCATAGACCATCCCAGCATCCTACTGGTTGGCTTGCGACAATCTACTTTTTATTACCCACACCAAATCATGCGAAAGTTCGGTCGCAATCATATCGTATTGTACGGTGTTCGAGGTTGCTTGTACTCATCTTCACTTCAGGCCTCATTTTTTGCGAGGTATCAGGAGGCTTGGGCATCTCGTTCACTGATGGAGATGTAAGAGATGTAGTGCCCGGAACTCCTTGAGGAGTACAAGGCATGGCTGATTCCAGACAGAGAGAAACGAAACAAAGAGAAAGAAAAACAAAAAGTGAAGAGGAGAAAGATTTGAGGAACTTGCTTTTCTTTTCAAATTTCATAGCTTTCTTTTTATTTTTTAGAGTTTAGGACTTGCGCCCCCCTATACCTACAACTTTGTAATCAATATTGAAGTGAAATATCCCACTTTTATTTTGAAAAAGAATTGCAATTATCTTAAGTTTTTCGATTTTTGCAATGTGAATGACTTTATTATCAGAATTTAAAGACAAATTTGCATTGATCTTACTTGGATTCAAAGCTTGATAAAACAAAAAAAGTGACCGAACTTCTTAAAAGAGGCTGTCTACGTATCCTAAGAAAGTGGAATCAGGCCTTGACGTAGTTCGAGCTTGGTTTACCCTCGAGTATTAACACTCTCCTTTTGTGATGCCCTAACTTTTTTCAAGGTTACCCTTTTGGTTTTTCGGTCTTGCGGGCTGCCCTAACTTTTTCCTAGATTGTCCTTTCGATTTTCAACTTAGCGAGCTTTTATTTATTTATTTCTCTCAAGGGTAGTACTTTTTGAGCTGGTTCAAGTTGATTGGAGTAGAGAACGTATTGTCATCTAAATCCATGATAATTACTACATCACTGGCCATAATAGTTTTGATTAGAAATGACCTAGACCATTTTGGCTTGAACTAGCCCCTTGGGTTGAAGATGGGAGCCCTGATCTCCTTAAGAACCAAGTCACCTTCTCTCAAGTCCCGAGTCTTGACCTTCTTGTTAAATGCACGAGCTATCCTCCTTTAGTATCCTTGCACATGAAATAAAGCCCGCAACCTTTTTTCATCAAACAAGAGCAGCTCCTCCATCCGATTTCTCTGCCATTTTGCCTTTGAAATACTGGCCTCAGCCACTACTCTTAGTGAAGGGATTTCCACCTCAATGGGCAACACAACTTCCATTCCATACACTAAAGAATAAGACGTGGTTCCTGTTGAAGCTCTAATCTTCATCCTATACCTCGAGAGTGCAAACGGTATATATTTCAGCTAATCTTTATGTGAGTTGATCAACTTTTGCAGAATCTTCTTTATATTCTTGCTTGCTGCTTTGACTGCCCCGTTGGTTTGTGGCCGATATGGTGACGGCTTGTGAGCCACTATCCGGTATTCTTCAAAAAGAGCCAAGACCTCACCTTAGAAGTGCGAGCCGTTATTTGAAATGATCTCATGAGGAACCCCGTGTCGATAAATGATGTTCTATTTGATGAACTTGGTGACGTGAGAGGCTTTCAATACCAAGTAGGAGGCAGTTTCCACCGACTTGGTAAAATAATCGATGGCCACCAAAATGAACTCATGCCCGTTTGAAACCTTTGGTGTTACCCTGCCAATAATATCAATGCCCCATATTGAAAATAGCTATAGGGATGTTAGGCTATACAGCTGGGATGGGGGAACGTGCATAAGGTTCGCATGGATTTGACACTTACGGCACCTTCGCACAAACTGTATGCAATTTGTCTCCATTGTCATTCAAAAATACCCTGTCGTAGGATCTTCTTGGCTAACATATTTCCACTCATGTGACACCCTCAGACTCTCGCATGTATCTCTTTCATCAATTCTCGGCCTTCCTCACTGCTAACACATAACTTGTTAACTCCAAAATGTCCTCATTTGTACAATTTTCCCCCACAAATGGCAAATTATGCAGATAATCTCCTTATTGCTCTGTTGTCCTTTTTGCTAGCAAACTTGGGATATTCTCCTTTTTTCATAATTTATGAATGTCAAAGTACCAAAAGAGTTCATCAGTGCTTTCTTCGATTGCGGATATCGTCTCGTATGTCAGCTTTCTCTTCCACTTAATTATTAATGGCCTCATCCTGACCCTGGGTGGTATATCAATCATTTATGCCTGAGTAGCCAATACATCGGCAAACTTGTTCTGCAATCTCGGAACATTAGTGAAAACTACTAATTCAAAGCACGGTATCAGCTTTTCCAACTCTTGATGGTAGGGAATTAACGTTATGTCCTTAACCTTCCATTCTCTTCTTCCTTGTGAGACCACCAATGCTGAGTCCCCAATGACTTCCAGTTTCTCTGCCCCTAGCTCTAGGGCTACCTCCAACCCAGCTAAGCACACTTCATACTCAGCTTGATTGTTGGTAACTTTAAAGTTGAGCTTCAGGGACAAAGGAACATGTGATTCATCAAGAGTGACAAGGAGAACTCCTATTCCATAGCCATACTGATTAGATGCGCCATTAAAATACAAAGTCCATTTGTCGTCCTCGACTCCCATTAGCTTCTCATCAGGGAACTGGAATTCTTCGTCTTCGTCTTCCTCAATTGCTTAGTTTACTAGAAATTCTACTACTACTCTGCCTTTTACTGACTTTCGGGTGACGTACCTAAGATCTAACTCTGATAGCAACAACAACCATTGGGCTAGCCTTCCTATTAATACTGGCTTCTCGAACAAGTAATTTAACAGCTCCATTCAAAAAATTATATTCACTATGAAAGACAACATGTAATGCCTTAGTTTTTAAGAGGTCCAAACCAAAGCCCAACATGTTTTTTTCAGTGGCGTATAACGTATCTCAGACCTAGCCATCTTCTTTCTCAAGTAGTAGACTGCCTTTTCAACTCTGGTTTCTCCTTCTTGTGCCTGCATGCATCCTATAACTGAGTCAATCATTGACAAATAGAGAATCAATGGCCTATCGGGCTCGGGAGGAGCCAAAATAGGTGGGTTTTGCAAATACTGACCCACAGCTTCGAAGGCGTCTTGGCATTTCTGATCCCAATCAAACTTGACTCTTTTCTTCAGTAGATGGAACAAAAGCTCACATGTGGTTGTTAGCTTTTCTATGAACCGGCTGATGAATTGTATCTTGCCCAGAAAGCCCCTGACTTCCCATTTGGTCTTTAGAGGAGGCATTTCCATGATTGCCTTGATTTTCGATGGATGGACCTTGATGCCCTGTTGAGTAATAATGAATCCCAACATTTTGCCTACAGTGACGCCAAAGGCGCACTTCTGTGGGTTGATCCGCTTCTTGTATTTTTTTATCCTTTCAAAGAACTTCTACAATGCTATGATATGGCCATCTTGATCCTTGTACTTCACTAACATATCATCCACATACACCTCGACTTTCTTATGTATCATATCGTGCAGTAAAGTAATAGTAGCCCTTTAATAGGTTGCCTTTGCATTCTTTATACTGAATAGCATAACACAATAACAATAGGTGCCCCAAGGTGTAGTGAATGTCGTCTTCTTTCTATCCTCAGGGTCCATTAGGATCTAATTGTACCTGGAGAAACCATCCATGAACGATAATAGAGCATGCCTTGCTGTGTTGTTTACCAAAACATCAATATGCAGCAATGGGAAATTGTCCTTCGGGCTGGCTTTGTTGAGAACCCAAAAATCCACACAGACACGGATGCGTCCGTCTTTCTTTAAAACTAGAACAATGCTGGCCATCCATTTCAAATACTCGATTACCAAAAGGAATCCAGCGTTGATCTACTTAATGACTTCTTCTTTAATATTTAGAGCCCATTTTGGCTGTACCCGTCTCAATTTCTGTTTGATCGGTTTAGCATCGGGATACAAAGGGATGCGGTGTTGGACAATATCGGGATCAATACCGGGCATATCTTCATAAGACTATGCAAAGACGTTTTTGAATTCTTTTAATAAGGTTATTAATTGCTCACGTTCAACTAAAGATAATGAAGACCCGATTTGTACAATTTGTGGATTAGTTTAATTACCCAGATTAATTGACAAAGTTTCTTCAGTTATAGGTTGAGCGCACATTTTTTCTTCTCTTTTTATTAAAAATCTTATTTCTTCGGGGACATTCCCGTCAAATTTAAAATTGTAAGAAAGCGTATGAAATAAATCAAACAAAGCAGAGTAACCAGAAATCTTGTTCATTTCATTGATATTGAGATATGGAATTACAAGATCAAAGGTAGCTAGAGAGGACACATGGACAAATGTGCCCTCGACTCAACTTCCAACTCATCATAATCATACACAAATTCACAAGACTCAAACTTGGACTCGAGACCCATGTCATGTAAAATACAAAAGTCCAGAGACTAGTTATTGACAGTTTTTGTCGCAGCATTCACGATAAGGCGGGTATAGTTAACTGGTACTCCATAACCCATCATCAAGCAGTCTTGATTAGTTATATGCATTTGGTCAGCAAATAAAGTTCCCATGCCTTCCAATTCATCAGCCTAGTCCTCCATTTTCTTCTTCTCTCGTTCCTTTTCTCCCAAAGCTTCCTCTTCCTCTATGTAAGACAGTTGATGGTTAAAGAAAATTTCCAATCCCGATAGCTTCTGATTAATCTCTTCATCAATCCATGGCTTCGAAAAGCCACAGTAAGAAAAATTCTCTCATTCTTTGACGAAATAGCCATGCAACGTTCCTAAGTATCTATTCTTCTTTCCCCTCTGCCCTTTCTTTAGCTCCTCTAAATCTTTCTTTGTCAGCTTGTACTCCAAACCGAAGCGCTGTGAGCTCTGTGTCACTTTGAAGGGCTCCGGAATGCCTTGCTGCTTGCGACCTAACCCCATTCCTAGGAAAGAGGACATACGCTTCATCATCATGATTGCTCGTGGGTTAATGTAGTTCTTCTCCTCTTTTAGCAACATATGCACAGCTAGAGTCTCATCAAAATTGAATCCGCTCAAAAACATGTCTCCTTCTCCATATTCAACCTCCAAGAGAGTTGAATCATCTTCTCTTAGGGCTTGAATACTATCTTCCCTGTAGATTGTCAATACTGCCCCATTCTTGATCAACTTCAACTTCTTGTGAAGAGTGGAAGGTTCTACTTGGACATTTGGGTCATAAAGCCATGGCCTTCCCAACAACAAATTAAAAGATGCCGACACATCATCACATGAAATTCAAATAAAGTCTCTAGTGGTCCCACCGATATTGCGAATGACATTAACCCGAGCACATCCTGCCTTGTGTTATCATAATATACATAATAATATATTGAAGTTCATACACAATAATATACATAATAATAAAGTAATATACATAATAATATAGTGCTATAGGTCAACAAAAGCAAAAAAATTATTATTGAAGTTCATACACAACCAAATAAATCAAAAAGTCATATATTGCAAAAATAGCTTAATTTAACTTAAAAGACTACATCTATGTAATCAATCATTATGAAAATTATGATAATATATAGAAATACTATATTTCTCATAAACATACTAAAATAATAGGTCTCAGTAGAAAAAGACACTAAAAAGATATATCAAATTAACTTTTAATGCATTTTCTTGCATAATAGGGGTACAAAAATCGAGACAAACCCCTTAATTGACGGGGGATCAGATTTTTATCCTCCAAACTGAACCTTAACTACATTTAGCTTCCCCATATCTGAATTTAGCCCACAAAAATTTTAATCAACTCAATTCAAACTCAAGTCACATTTATGAAAATGAAGAAAAATGACCTTTTTGATACTTTTTGTCTCCCAAATGTCCCCTAGCCTTGCCTATATAAAGAGAGCCAAACACCCTCTTCTCCATATTTTATTTTTGGCCAAGAGAGGGGGAGGAACCAGAAACACTTCGATTTTGAGAGTTAAGGTGAGTTTGAGGAAGAAAAAGAAAAGAAAATGAAGAAATCGACGAGATTTTTGAAAATTTAAGTCCAAATCAACCTTTCACCCTACTTTGATCTCTCAAAACAAGTAAAACCTCTAAACCTTGTGTCTATGTTCGCTCAAAATATCCCCCAACACATCCCTTTAAACACTCTAAGAATTGAGAACCGAAATCAAACCAAAAATGCGTCATAGTTGAAAATTATGGGCTGTTATGTTTATGAATGATATGAGATGTCATTGTGTATAGTTATCTTTGAGTTTGATGACCTCTAAGTCTGATTGAGTCTTGATATTAAAGTCTAAAACACAATGATGCAAAGAAATGGAACAAAAACTTGACATGACATAAGTAGGGGACTTGGATCCTAAGAGACTTGATTTTTGATAACATAGATGTTTCTGTCTTGAATTTTGAAACACCATAACTCAATGTAATAAATTGATCTAAGCATGATCTTTATGTCCAGATTTATATTTTTGTGTTGTATTTCATCCAAAGTTAGTTTCAACTCATTTTCATAACCATAACTCAAGATATTGTAATTTTACCAAAGTGTGTTATTCTCCGACCAATCAACACTACCGACTTGGAAACCCTATTTTACAATGAGATCCGAACTTTGGTCAAAATATAAAAGTTGTAGATAACATGTATATCTATCTAACCACAAAAAATGAGAACTAAATATTCAGTGTTTATAGGTCAAAACCCCTTTGAAATTCTTTGTTGAGTTTCAGGCCCCAAGGAACATTCTGTTACATATTTTTATATAGCTCAACACCCCTATTTTTAATGACCTATTCCAAAAGTGGTCTACATGAACATTGTAGATGACATATTGATGTATTATCTGCCCAAAAATCAGACCTTAAATCGTTGGGATAATACCTCAAAACTATTTCAAACCCTCTGTCCAAAACCGTCTCTACTGAGTTTTGGTGGCTGACAGAACCTATTTTTGAAAATGGCCAAAAAGTCTAACTTGTTCCAAACACATACCCTTATCTCTAAACATGAAACTTGTAGGGAACTTGTTGAACTAGAACATGCTAAAAAATAGGCTCATTTAGACTTGATATGATACCCCAAAACTGAGACCAACAGAATCATGTTTTTGGTAAAATCTTGAGAAAACTGCTGAACTGTTTTTTCTTAGGAGGTTTTGTGCACCCTTTTCCTTAGGTTTTGGCCTTTGTGTTAAACATGATAGTTGTAAAAAATATTTTTATCTAAATGGTGTATAAAAATCATAACTTTATTCCATGTCTAGATACCCCAAAATCTTGTCGCCTCTTTTAATTTAATACTTGACTTTTGGCCTTAAAATTTATTTAGTGTATGTTTGAGTACCCTTCACCACGAGACTTGAATTTTTGTATGATGTTTGATTTGAATTAGTTGATTAGTGTTTTTAGCGAATGTCTGATGATTTATAACTCATGCGATCATGTTGAATCATATCTTGAAAAATTGTAACTCGTGCTTCACATACTTGTACCTTATGCTTTACGCGTTGTACCATGATCTTGCCATGCTAGTTGATGCCATGTTATAGATGGTAGTAATTGAGATTCATACCATTCATCATTGACATTGTCATTTGCATCCTGGCATATTGGAGTCTATCTGTGCAAACCGTTGTTGGGGTGGGCTGTATTGAGATTGTCATTCTTGATTCTGAGTCTAGGGCGTACCTGGTTGCCATTTTCGAAAATGTTTTGAGATGAATTTCCCTTGTGCACCCTAGGCATGTCCCCAGTGTTACAAAATTGATTTATACACCATGGGTGTGTCCTCAGTGTTTGAAATGGTTTACGGCTACTGTTGGGCACCATAGGTTCGTCGCTAGCATTCTGATTTCGATAGCTTGGACTTTTGGATTGACACCGGCGAAGGCATCACAAGTCTTAAGGTGGGACAAACCGCTTGGGATGAATTTCCCTTGTACACCCTAGGCGTGTCCCCGGTGTTACAGAATTGGTTTATACACCCAGGGCGTGTCCCCTGTGATTGAAATGGTTTGTTGAATATTGTTGGCCTGGAGTATGGCGTGAACCCCACGCCATTGCCATTGAGTAAAACAGATATGGCATGACGCCAGGCAATGTGGTTACTATTTGTAACGAGGCGAGATGATGGCTTTGGTGATCAAATATCCATGAAAGTCTACTATAGTGATTTTTGGTGTGGAATCTCTGTTATAATCTGGGTGCATGTTGGGTTGGACATCTGCATTTCATATACGGCATCTCATATACGCATGTTTATTGACTTATCAGTTACTCTGTTATAAATTTGTCTGTCTCCTCAACCTCAAACTGTACTGGGTGTTATATGGTATGTGTTGTGGTGAATTTTGTACCGTGGGATTAGATAGAAGGTTAGAGTGTTTTGCTTCTAGGTCTTGGCTCATGGAATTCGTGCCACAGGTGAGGAGGAGTTCTTCGAGGAAGTCATCCCCGAATGGGAAGAAGTGTTGAAAGGACAAGGTGAATTTCAAGAGCACATGGATCCAGGTGATGCATTTTGAAGAATCAAGATCTCTACTTTTGTTCTTACATGCAGTTTTTCCCATGCGTAGCAATTTTGTTTTTGAATTTTCTCGATGAAACTATAATAGTTATGTAATTTTGGATAGTTCAGAACTCGCTTATAATGTAATAACTATCGTATGTAAATATGATTGTATGGCTAGTATATCCCTATATTTGTACTTATGTATGTCCCGACGTGCCCGGAGGACGGGGCGTCACAGTTGGTATCAAAGTTTAGGTTTAGTGAACCTTCAGGCTTTGGGTTATGGGAGACCACGAGTTTTGAAGCGTAGAATCTCTGTAAAAGGTCTATATTCTTAACTTATCAATTCTAATTTTAACAATTTAAAATCCTTACCTTAAGTTTCTCTTCCTAGTAGAATGGCATCCAATGTCGAACCAGTAGGAGAGCCATGGTAGGCGTAGGGCCCCGAGGATTCAAATCCAGAAGAGGACCCGGAAGAGGTGCCAATGGAGGAACAAGAACCGATTGAAGCTGCCCCTTCAGTGTGGTTTTTCCCAGGAGAGTGGCAGGGTAACGGAGTAGAAGAGGCCGAGGAAGCCAGAGAAGGCGAGGATGAGGCCAATTACAATGTGGATAGTGAAGACGAAGATGAGGATGAGAACGAGGACGAAGAGGAAGGAGCCATTGCTTTCCTGTACGACAAGCTTGAAGCACCTGTACCTGAGTTTGATGAAGATGAGGTTGTCGATGCGTGACCGAGCGTGGTTCTTATCTGAGATGGGTAAACAACGAGCCTCGGCATTCAGAGGAGGAATAGAATCTAGGAAAGCAGAAGAGTAGCTGAGGGCAGTTAAGAAGTTGTTTAATTCTTTGGGAGTCTAGGACGAAGTAGACCGCGTAGCCTTGGCGGCACACCTACTATAAGGAGAAGCGGATCATTGGTGGTCCTTGATCAACAACACACAAGATGTAGCAGCTCTAGCTTGGGACCAATTTGTGGGCTTGTTCTTGGAAAAGTATTTCCCAGGCCCCTTCCGTCAAGGACAAGTTTGTGAGTTCTTGGATCTTAAACAAAGCTCGATGATAGTAATGCAATACGTGAGTTGTTTCGAGGAGTTAAGTCACTTTGCCGCAACCCTAGTACCTGATGAGGAATCGAAGGCGCAAAAGATTGAATGGGGCCTTGAGCCATCTGTTAGAACCAAGGTGATTTGCCTACAGCTCCCTACATGCACTCAAGTAGTTCGGGCCTCTTTTCTCGCTGAGACTGATCTGGCCGATTCAAGAAAGATTTGGAACCAAAAGAAGGGAAGTACCAGTTCTGGAGGGCCTGTTAGGAGCAATAGAGCGTTTGTCCCTAAGAAACCATATTACTAGGATAATAGACAAGGATAATCAAGGGGTACCTCTACGAGATCTGTGATCTATTATGAATGTCAACAACCACGACATAAGAAGGCGGATTGTCCATAACTGAAACAGAGGAATCAAAACAACCAACTCCAACAATGGAGGTAACCCTAGAATCCATTGTCGGGATACCCACAACTTGTTCAAATTGCTAGGCCAGCAGCTAACCAACAATTGCTCAGTAAGGATTTTATCCGTCCAAGTACATCGTTGTGGGGAGCACCAGCATTATTTGCCAACAAGAAGGACGAAGCCTTACGTCTTTGCATCGACTACCGTCAGTTGAACAAAGTAACGATCAAAAAAATGATACTCTTTACCCCTCATAGACGATCTCTTCGACCAGCTTCGAGGGTCAGCCTGTTTCTTAACGATCGATCTACGCTCAGGCTACCACCAACTCCGAGTTAAGGAGGAAGATATTTCAAAGACAGCCTTTAGAACGTGATATGGACACTATGAGTTCGTGGTGAAGCCTTTTGCGTTGACAAATGCCCCAGGAGTTTTCATGAGTTTGATGAACAAACTTTTTCAGCCCTACCTCGACCAGTTTGTAGTAGTTTTTATATATGACATCTTGGTATATTCAAGAACTGAGGAAGAGCATGAGCAGCATTTAAGGATTATTTTGCAGAAAATAAGGGATTCACAACTCTATGTGAAGGCAAGAAAGTGCGAATTTTGGTCACATGAAGTAAAGTTTCTAGGACACGTGGTTTCTAAAGAAGGGATAGCTATGGATCCAGCTAAAGTGGAAGCTATTTCGGATTGGAATCCACCCAAGAACGTCTTCGAAATTTCTAGTTTCCTGGGACTAGCTGGATATTATCGAAGGTTTATCGAAGATTTCTTTAAACTAGCATGATCAATGACAAGATTAACACAAAAGGGAGTGAAGTTTAAATGGAGCGATAAGTGTGAGACGGCTTTTAGGAGTTTAAGAAAAGATTGACTAGCGCTCCTATCCTAATCATTCCTAAAAGAGAGGTTGGATATACAGTGTATTGCGACATGTTTAAGGAAGGCTTAGGATGCATGCTAATGCAAAACGGTAAGGTAGTAGCCTATGGGTCAAGACAGTTGAAACCTCACAAGCAGAACTATCCTACTCATGACCTAGAGCTTGCAGCCGTGATTTTCGCACTAAAGTTATGCGGGTACTATCTTTACGGAGAATAGTTCAAACTATTCTAAGACCACAAAAGTCTGAAGTACCTGTTCACCCAGAAGGACCTCAACATGAAACAACGCCAGTGGATGGAATACCTGGAGGACTACCAGTTCACTTTAGAATATCACCCGAGTAAAGCGAATGTGGTGGCTGACGCCCTTAGTTAAAGGATAAAGAGCTTGGTTGGTATAGCGGTAAGGGAATGGAACATGATGAGAATGCTCAACAAATATCGACTCCAACCGTCAAAATCGGGAGATGGGAACTATTTTTGTCTAACCATTGCAACGATAAATCTTTGTTAGCAAATTGTGAATGCCCAAAAGCATGGCCAGGAGTCTGAATTTATTCAAAGGCGCCTTATCATGGAGGAATCAAAACCAGGTTGGGTAGTCAACAAACACATACATATGACATACCTAGGTAGGCATTTCGTACCGAATGTCAAGGATCTAAGGAGAGACATCCTGAAGGAGCATCATCAATCAGTCTTTACGGTCCACCCCGGATGAACAAAGATGTACCAAGATTTGAAGAGGCACTATTGGTGGAATGGCATGAAAAAAGATGTTGCAAGCTTCGTAGCCAAATGCCTTGCTTGTCAGCAAGTGAAGGCTGAGCACCAAAGATCAGGAGGAACCTTCAACTCCTAGAGATACCTCAATGGAAATGGGACCACATCACTATCAATTTTGTCTCTAGACTACTAAGGTCACCAGCGGGACACGACTCTATCTGGGTAATCGTGGATCGTCTCACAAAGTTATCACATTTCCTACATGTTCAGACGATTGAGAAATTGGAAAACCTGAGCCAAAAATACGTTCGGGAAATCGTTTGTCTTCACGGAGTTCTGTTATTTATCGTATCAGATCGAGACCCGCGTTTCACCTCGCGATTTTGGCAAAGCCTACAAGCTGCTTTAGGAATGGAGCTTTGTTTCAGCACGGCTTTTCATCCACAAATAGACGGGCAATCTGAACGCACAATTCAAATGCCAGAAGACATGCTTCAAGCTTGCGTTGTGGAATTCAAGGGACATTGGGAGAAGCACCTACCTTTGGTCGAGTTCGCTTACAACAACAGCTACCAATCTAGTATTGGCATGCCATCGTATGAAGCTCTTTGTGGAAGACCGTGTTGTTCACCAATTTATTGGGAGGAAGCAGGAGAGAATGCACTTTTTGAACCAGATCTTATACAAGAGACTACCGAGAAGATCCGAAGATTCAACAACGATTAGCCACCGCTAAGAGCAAACAAAAGAGCAATGCCGTTCAGCGATGGAGACCACTACAATTTGAAGTAGGGGATCATATATTCTTGAAGATCCAACCACGACGAGGAGTCATACGTTTCGGCCGAAAAGGAAAGCTAGCTCCAAGGTTCATTGGACCGTTCGAGATTTTGGCTAAAGTTGGAGAAGTAGCATATCGTTGGGCAATACCACCGCAGCTTGCCAGTGTTCATAACGTTTTTCATGTGTCGAAGCTGAGAAAATACGAACTTGATCCTGCACATATTTTAGATTGGAAGGAACTCCATGTCAATGAGGAGCTACCTTTGAAGAATAACCCATAAGGATAATCGATCAACGTGATAAGGTTCTTAGAGGAAAGACCATCCCGCTAGTTCAAGTTCTTTGGAATCACAACGGAATTGAAGAATCAACCTGGGAACGAGAGGAAGCCATGAGGGCAAGTTATCCCCAGTTATTCGTAGTTTGAGGTACGATACAAAATTTCGGGGACAATTTATTTTTAGGGGGGGAGATTGTAACGACCCTTCTTGGATCCAAGTATTAGTGACGGATAGTCCACGAGACTATAGAATACGAAGGAGATTCAAAACCCTAACTCAAACCGAAAACTCTAAGTTCGGCCCAAAAACCCTAAAAAGATCCAAAATATAGGCAATAAAACCCTAGCACCCGGTGAATCTCCTAACATTCTAAATGAAGTAAATATCATAAAATAATGAATTAAAATTTAAAAAATCCTCATAAATAGGGTAAAATAACTGTTTTGCTCCCAATACAACAAAAACCCTAAAAAATCCAAATTTTGACATATGAATACCCTAAATCAAGGATTTAAGTACAATTAAGTAGAAAAGGACAAAATAATATCAAAAATATCATAAATACCCCTTAGTGGCCGACCACCTTGGGAAGTGTTCCAAAAAGAGACTTTTTTCTTTCTTTTTAGCTTTAAAAGATGAGAAATGTATTAAATTAAGCAATATGATGATCCAATAATTGTTGAATAAGTAATATACATAATAATATAGTGTTATAGGTCAACAAAAGCAAACAAATCATTATTGAAGTTCATACACAACAAAATAAGTTAAAAAATAATATATTGCCAAAATAGCTTAATTTAACTTAAAAGACTACAACTATTTAATCAATTGTTATGAAAATTATAATAATACATGAAAATACTATGTTTCTCATAAACATACTAAAATAATAGGTCTCAGTAGGAAAAGACACCAAAATAATACATTAAATTAACTTTTAATGCATTTTCTTGCATAATAGGGGTACGAAAATCGAGATAAACCCCTTGATTGGCGGGGGATCAGATTTTTGTCCCCCAAACTGAACCCTAGATACAATTAGCTTCCCCATATCTGAATTTAGCCCACAAAAATTTAAATCAACTCAAATTAAACTCAAGTCACATTTATGAAAATGAACAAAAATGACATTTTTTTGTAACTTTTTGTCTCCCACATGTCCCCTAGCCTTGCCTATATAAAGAGAGCCAAACACCCTCTTCTCCATATGTTATTTTCGGCCAAGAGAGGGGGAGGAACCAGAAACACTTTGATTTTGGGAGTTAAAGTGAGTTTGAGGAAGAAAAAGGAAAGAAAATAAAGTAACCGATGAGATTTTCGAAAGCTAAGTCCAAATCAACCTTCCACCCTTCTTTGATCTCTCAAAGCAAGTAAGTAAAACCTATAAACCTTGTGTCTAAGAGTAAAACCTCTAAACCTTGTGTCTAAGATCCCTTAAAATATCCCCCAGCACATCCCTTTAAACATTGTAAAAATCTAGAACTGAAATCAAACCGAAAAGGCGTCGTAGTTGGAAATTAGGGGCTGTTATGTTTATGAATGATATGAAATGTTGTTGTGTGTTGTTATCTTTGAGTTTGATGACCTCAAAGTGTGATGGAACCTTGATATTAATGTCTAATATACAAGCATGCAAAGAAACAAAACAAAAACTTGACATGACATAAGTAGAGGACTAGGACCCTAAGAGACTTGACTTTTGAGAACATAAATGTTTCTACCCTGAAATTTGAAACACCATAACTCAATGTAGAGAATTGATCTAAGTATGTTCTTCATGTTCGAATTTATCTTTTTGTGTTATCTTTCATCCAAAGTTTGTTTCAACTCATTTGCATAACCAGAACTCAAGATATTGTAATTTTACCAAAGTGTGTCATTCTCCGACTAGTCACCACTTCCGACTTGGAAATCCTTTTTTACGATGAGATCCGAACTTTGGTCAAAACATAAAATCTGTAGCTAACATGTATATCTATCGATGCACAAAAAATGAGAACCACATATTGAGTTTTGATTGATCAAAACCCCTTTGAAAGTCTGTTGAGTTTTAGCCCCCAAGGAACATTATGTTACATATTTTTATATAGCTCAAAAACTCTATTTTTAATAACCTATTCCAAAAGTAATATACATGAACACTGTAGCTAACATATTTAAGTATTAGTTGCCCAAAAATCAAACCTTAAAGACTTGGGATAATACCGCAAAACCATTTCAAACCCTCTGTCCTAAACTAGCTCTGCTGAGTTTTGGCAGCTGACAGAACCTATTTTCTAAAATTGTCAAAATGTCTAACTTAATCCAAACAACTACCCTTAGCTCTAAACATGAAACTTGTAGAGGATTTGTTGAACTAGAACATACTAAAAAATGGGCTCATTTGGACTTGATATGATACCCCAAATTTGAGACCAACAGAATCATGTTTTTGATAAAATCTTACTAAGACTGCGGAACCATGTTTTCTTAAGAGGTTTTGTTCGCCCTTTTTCCTTAGGTTTTGGCCACAGTGATAAACATGATAGTTGTAGAAAATAATTTTATCTAAATGGTGTACAAAAATCGTAGTTCGATTCCATGTCTAGATACCCCAAAACCTTGTCGCCTCTTTTAATTTAATACTTAAATTTTGTCCTTAAAATTTGTTAAGTGTATGTTTGAGTACCCTTCACCATGAGACCCAAATTTTTGTATGATGCTTGATTTAAATTAGTTGATTAGTGTTTTAAGTAAATGTATGATGATTTAGAACTTATGCGATCATGTTGAATCATATCTTGAAAAATTGTAGCTTGTGCTTCACATACTTGTATGTTATACTTTGCGCATCGTACCATGAATCTTGCCATGCTAGTTTATGCCATGCTATAGATGGTTGTATTTGAGATCCATACCATACATCATTGACATTTTCATTTGCATCCTGGCATATTAGATTTTATCTGTGCAAACCATTCTTGGGATGGGTTGTATTGAGATTGTCATTCTTGATTCTAAGTCTAGGGCGTACCTGGTTGCCATTTTGAAAAATATTTTGGGATGAATTCCCCTTTTGCACCCTGGGAGTTTCCTCGGTGTTATAAAATTGGTTTATACACCCTGGGCGTGTCCCCGGTGTTCGAAATGGTTTACAGAAATTATTGGGCACCATGAGTTTGTCGCTAGCATTCTGATTTTGATAGCTTGGACTTTTGGGTTGACATCGGCGAAGGCATCACGAGTCTTAAGGTGGGACAAACCGCTTGGGATGAATTCCCCTTGTACACGCTGGGCGTGTCCCCGGTGTTACAGAATTTTTTTATACACCCAGGGCGTATCCCTTATGTTTGAAATGGTTTATTGAATATTGTTGGCATGGAGTATAGTGTGGACCCCAGGCTATTGCCATTGAGTAAAACAGCTATGGCATGACGCTAGGCGATGTGGTTATTATTCGTAACGAAGCGTGATGATGGCTTTGGTGGTTAAATACCCGTGAAAGTCTACTATGGTGATTTTTGGTGTAGAATCCCTGTTATAATCTTGGTGCATATATTGGGTTGGGCATCTACATTTCATGTACGGCATCTCATATACGTATGTTTATTGACTTGTCAATTACCCTATTATAAATTTTTCTGTCTCCTCAACTTCAAACTGTACTGCGTGTTATATGGTATGTGTTGTGGTGAATTTTGTGCTGTGAGATTAGTTGAAAGGTTAGAGTGTTTTACTTCTAGGCCTTGGCTCATAGCATTCGTGCCACAGGTGATGAGGAGTTCTTTGAAGATGTCATCCCTGAGGGGGAAGAAGAGTTGGAAGGACAAGGTAAATTCCAAGAGCACATAGATCCAGCTAATGCATTATGAGGAATCAAGATCTCTACTTTTGTTCTTACATGCACTTTTTCCCATGCTTAGCGATTTGTTTTTGAATTTTCTCGGTGAAACTGTAATAGTTATGTAATTTTGAACTGTTCAGAACTCACTTATAATGTAATAACTATCGTATATAAATATAAATGTATGGCTAGTATATCCCTATATTTATACTTATATATGTCTCGACGTGCCCAGAGGATAGGGTATCACAAAAATAGCTAACCACGAGAAGATATAACCACCTAAATAGAAGCATGCCCCTACGGGGCCCATATTGGCAACATAACAACTAGAAACCCCAACACCCAAGAGCCAACTAAAAAACCGAGCAAGGAACCAATGAAACTCCAAAAAGAAGGTTTACCCTAAGATTGTAAGGGAAAAATGGGTAGCACTTTGGCAAGAAAACAACTCTTAGCCAAACGAGACCTTAAAACAAGAGCCTGAATGGGGGTTCAAAAAGATAAGCCTATACAGTGCCAATGGTACAAAACCAACAAGTAAGGAAAAACCCGTAAGGGAAAAAACTATTCTAAACCAACAACAAGGCCTAAGCCAACAATTGGGACAGAACCCGAGATTCTAGAGCAACATATTAAAAACTAGCCAACAACCTGGGAGGGTAACTATTTTAAAATGAAGAAACACTGAAAGAAGACTAGGGTCGAAACCCAAGAGAGATACTATCTTCATCCAAATAAACAAACAAACAAAGGACCCACACAAACACAAGAAAAATATACAATTAAATAAAAGAGATAATCCTACCAAGTTAATACCTAATGGTGGGTTCTAAGCAATTATATGCAGAAAGGGTCAATTTTGGTCAGTGATTAAGGTACCTTCTGAATAGAGTCAAGTATATATCTCCCATGCCTGGTGTAGTGCAGGACATGGTCAAGTGGTACGAAAGAACTCTTTTACCGCAGTTGTGAAAGCGTGTAACCAGTAAGGCTTGTCCGTCTCCCCAACATAGCCCCAAGATAATAAACTGACTGTGGTATCGGGTCAACCAAGCAGGAGGCTGAGAATAATACAAATGCGTGCAAAAATGCAAATGAGAAAGTCATATTAAGAACCAATAATGTGTTCAAGTCTAGCCCGCTTATTTGTTTTGAAAAATAACTCCACAACGGAGTTGCCAGAAAATACTGCGGTGCTGGGATTAAGGGTTTTATTTCAACAATAAGAGAATTCAAGAATTATTTAGAAAATACTTTAACAACTTGACAACCAAATTTTAAAAACCCTTTTTATGAAAAATGGAGTTGCCACTTGATTTTTGAGAAAAATCAAGAAATACAAAATGAGCCACTGATCTTGAAACATGTAACTAGAGAAAACAAGTGTCTGGGGGCAAAGGTACGAAATGGGAAGGTGTTAGGCATCTTGCTCACCCAACCGTGAGGTTGACCTCTACTAATCATATTGGTTCTTAATTAGATTTCTCAAATACATTCAAATACAGAAAATTGAGGTGAAGAGAGAACATCCAAATCAAATAAAGAAAATACATAATATATGTATATAAAACGCCAAACAAAATAGGTACTAAAAGAAAATCGTAAGTCCTACGACATGCAATTTCTAACTAAATGATACATAGAGCAAACCCGCATGCAATATCACCAAATAACCTCACAATTGCACTAACATCATTTTAAACAAAATAAACAAAATATGCTCCCAAATCCTTATACTCTAACTAAATGTAGATCTCATGCTGATTATCAATATAAAGATGGTACTTAAAAGAAATTAAACTATGAAAGATTACTACGAATTTCATCAAAATATAGCAAAATATAAGAAATGAAATTAAGCTAATATCAAAGATTTACTATGAATTTCGTATTAATGATCAACCAAATATAAAAGAAAAGAAATGAAATTAAACCTATGAAAGTAACAATTACTACATACGGATGTAATTGTTGCTATTTAACTAGAAAAGATTAAGATACAACCGTATGAATGTTAGTGCACCAAATGTAGCAATTGCGATATCATAAATCACAATTGTAAAATATGTTGGCATTATTTTAATAAATGGTGAAATTAACAATATACTATGTGCAAATGTGCAATGTGGACAAAGTAAAAATAAAATTACTTGGATGGTGACAAATATCAATCAAATTAAACTAATCATGCTTATCATGAGTAATCACATACTTACAATTACACAAACTAAATAGAATAGTTACATCACTATACAAGCATCACAAAGAATTGAAGTTAACCCGACCACTACGAAAGAGAAGAAATGGAGGAAGAAAGGTTGGGGATCTAGATAAAATACCTAAATTGCTACAATTCGGGTATTCTCAAGTCAGGAAATGGTGATCAGTAGTTCAATTCTCAGGAAATGTTCCAATTTCAATCGATGAATCAAGAATTCAATAGAATATCGGTATCGAAAGTCATCCTCTTAGTACTTCGGTAGGGTATCGGTTCTCAAAATCTATCACCTTCCGACCCATTAGAACTTTGACGTCAAAATTATCCTCTTAAAATCATACCAGAGGTACGATATTTATAGAGTTCATAAACCAGTAAGGTGCTGGCACGTTTTAAGACACACCATACCTTTTGAAGTTGGCGGTTGCCTGGTATAGAGGTGGCGATTGCCACAAAGGTCAAGTTTCCAAGGGTTTCTTTTGACGTTCGCCACAACAGAGTTAGTGACCCCAAGGTTCGAAGCTGGCGGTCGCTACCTTTGCTAAGGTTTCTAAGAGGTTCATATGGAGGTCGCCACAATGGAGTTGGCGACCCTAAGGTTCAAAGATGGCAGCTCAAGGGTTGAAGTTGGTGATTCAAGGTTTGGATAATGTAGGTTCACTAGTTTGAATGATTTTGATCATCTAGTTTGAATACTGAGCTTAGATCGTTTTCCGAGAATCACTTGGAAACACCATTCCACCTGATTTCATCATTGGATACACCCGAACCAACCTAAGATAAGGCGGGGTCAAATTAGGGTGTCTACAGTGTTTGATCCCTCAATTTACATCGTTTCTCTCCATGAGCCAAAATTAAGAATTCCTCTACCCAAAGGGCTAGTTTTATACTCTCTCAACGTAGAAGTGGAGAACGACCTGCGGGACTTGAAAAAAGTGGAGCAAGAATTTATAGATATAGAATACGATGAAGAGGAGGAGTGCCGGAATGGAACTCAACTATTAGGGAACTATATGACCATGGGGGCCCGTGAGAACCTTGGGTTCCTCCCCCTCCTTATGACTACGAGAATATCTATTTGATGAGGTATCGTTGCCACAGCTCTTTGAGTTAGAGACTGCTATCGGTGAAGAATTGCATTAATTTATGCAAAATATAATGGAAATCGAGGAAGACCTTTAGAGAGTCGAAGGAATCAGTGGGGAAGATAATCAAGGAAAAGACAACATGGACAACTTTTGGACTTTTTAAGGAAAAGCATACCAGGTGGTTGAGAACCAAGAAGTAACCAACCAATTCAAGGGTTTATGGGAACCTGAGGAGCAAGTTGAGCACCTGACAATAAGTGGAAGGCATTTTAATCCTGCCTAGCTAGAGAAGGAAAAACCAAGTAGAGGCTTGGAGGAATCAAGAAAGCAAGTGGAGAAGTAGAATGGTGAAGAGGAAGACATTGTTTTAAAACAACTTAAGAAGACGCAGGCAAATGTGAGCATTTGGGGGTTACTTCTAGCATCCCATAAGCACCGGCAAGCTGTTTTAAAGGATTTCAATAGCATAGACATCCCAATAGATGTCTCCCCTAACCAGTTGGTTGGGATGCTCATACCCGAAAAGCAGTCCAATATAATTGCCTTTAGTGATAAGGACTTTCCAGCAGACGGGTCATCCCATAACAAGCCTTTAGATTTAACTGTTAAGTGTTTAAGGAAATTGGTACCAGTTGTTCTAGTTGACAACGGTTTTGCCCTCAACGTATGCCCACTATGAACTGCTCACTATTTAGGATTGAAGATGCAAGACTTCAAGCCAAGTGCGGGAGAAGTATGAGTGTATGATAACACACGAAGAGATGTATTGGGATTGGTGACTTTTACCGTAACAATTGAAACTTTGGAGGGCAAAGTAAAGTTTCATGTTCTCGATGTGCCAGCCTCGTTTAATCTATTGTTAGGAAGGCCATGGTTACACGATCCATCGATTAGAGCAGTTCCATCAACTCTACACCAAAAGGTGAATCTAATTAAGGAATGAGTAGTTGTCACCAAATCGGGTGAAACTAGCCTACCAACCCCGCTTAGTGACACTACCCCATTTCTCGTGATCCAACATGGGAAAGAAGATCTCCTTCTCAATGGGCTCGACTTCGATAAGACTAAGGCTGTGTAAGTCCTAATGAATGAAGAAGAGAACTATGTGAACTCCAAAGTTGTAGCCATAAGGAAAGGGATGCCCTATTTTCTAGGAAAAGGAATAGGCAAGCACCTACAACGAATCTTGCAACCAATCCTCATACAGCACAATCATCACGGATATGGACTTGGGTACAAGCCAAAGTTTAAAGAATAAAGAATGAAAAAATACGAACCGGCATCGAATGGACACTTTATCAAGGAAGGGGACGACTTTCGTTACTGCGAGTTCCTTGACTCATAGATAGAGGAGAAGACTAACCAGAAGTTGCCAAGGCTGGAGATCATTTTCGGTCATCAGTTATCTGACAGTGAAGAAGAAGTAGAGATTTGGAAGATGAGTTACACTGGAAAGATGTAGGCAAACTAGGCCAATCATTGTCAATAAAGAGATTTGGGTTCTTTTTTCAATGAAGAGATGGCCCGAGTGCGTATAGGCAATGAGGATGATAAGGGCGTGCTGATGATGGATGCTGAAGCACTTGTAGATTACACCACGCTTATCATGGATGTCGATGTGATGAAAAAGAGTCAGTCTTTTGAGTCCTTTTGTGTGCATGATGAAACAAGTGAGTTGAAGTCCGAGTTTATCGAATCTGTTTTTACCGAGTCCGTAAACAATGCTTGTAACGATGAGTTTGTCAAGAACACATATGTTGGCATCCCGAACCCTTTTCACTTTGAGTCTCAAGTTGTAACCATCTTTGAAGTTAATGAAATGAAAATGGGCTTTGCTTACTTAGCTATGTCTCAAATATTTTGTGTTGATTCTGAAAATTTTGAAAAATTCGAGGAGGATATCCCCCAAGAATTAAAACCTTTAATTGAAAAGAATGAAAAAATGCGAGCTAAAGCTGTAATAGAAGAAACTGTTTTAATAAATCTTAACAATGAGAAATATCCACAATTAGTCCAAGTTGGTTCTACACTCTCTTCGAAGGAATGTAAATAATTAACCTTTTAATTAACAGAAATTTAAAGATATTTTCGTGTGGTCCTATGACGATATGCCCGGTATAGATCCCGACATTGTACAACACCAGATCCCCCTTTACCCTGAAGCCAAACCTATCAAGCAAAAGCTTCAAAGGATTTGACCAAATTGGGCTCTTAAGATTAAGAAGGTCACTAAACAGATAAACACTGGATTTCTTGTGGTCACGGGGTACCCAAAATATTTTTATCAGAAAAAAATTACAAATTAATAGGTCGAGTCAAGACTTAAAAATTTGGGACGAGAACGGAAAATAAATAATTAAAAAATCGGGTCAAGACTTTAAAACTATTTTTATCGGGAGAAAATCATAAATTATTAGGTCGAATTAAGACTTAAAAATTCAGGGCGAGAACAAGATAAAAAATAATTAAAAAGTCGAGTCAAGATTTTAAAACTATTTTTATAGAGAGAAAATCATAAATTAATAGGTTGAGTCAAGACTTCAAAATTCGGGACAACAACGGGATAAAAAAATAATTAAAAAGTCGAGTTAAGACTTTAAAACTATTTTTATCAGGAGGAAACCCCAAATTAATAAGTCGAGTCAAGACCTAAAAATTTGGATGGGAACAAGATAAAAAAATAATTAAAAAGTTGAGTCCAGACTTTAAAACTATTTTCATCAAATGAAAATCACAAATTAATAAGTCGAGTCAAGACCTAAAAATTTGAATGACAACAAGCTAAAAAATAATTAAAAAGTTGAGTCAGGATTTTAAAACTATTTTTATCGGGAGAAATTCACAAATTAATAGGTCGAGTCAAAACCTAAAAATTTAGAACGATAACGGAACAAAAATAATTAAAATGATGAGTCAACACTTTTAAAACTATTTTTATCGGGAGAAAATCACAAATTAATAGGTTACGTCAAGACCTAAAAATTTAGGACGATTGTAGACACCCCAATTTGTCCTGCCCAATCTTAGGTAAATTCGATGATGAACATAGTTGGAATGGTGCCTCAATATGATCCTCAGGAAATGATCCAAACTCGGTATTTGAACCCAATCATCAAAACCTTCAAACCAATGAAATTATGTTGAACCACCAACTCCAAAATGGCGACCGCCAATAGAACCCTTTAGATACTTCCACTTTTTATGGCGACCGCCATGTTCATTGTGACAACCGCCAATAGAACCTCTTGAAAACCCTAACCAAAAGTGGCGACCGCCACTTCTAACATTGCGACCACCAACTTGCATTGTGATGGCCGCCAATAAAAGCTCTCGGAACCTTTTCAAACATGGCGATCGCCAACTCATAATTTGGCGACCGCCAACCCCACATGGCCTGACGTGTCCCAAAATGTATCATCATCTCATTGGTTGAAGAATTCTATAAATACCGTACCCCAGCATACATTTTCAGGAGAGAATTTTAGAGAGAAGTTTACTGAGAGAAGCACTGTCGAGTCGCCGATCAATCCGAGCCTTGACGCCAAATCCTTGCTAAATACCAAGAGCCGAACCCCCGATACTGAAGTTCTGAAAGCTTAACTTGGATCATCGCTCGAGGATCGAATTGCCCATTGTCATTCCCCGACTTGAGGATTTCTTAGCGATCCAAGTATTTTGCTTGAATCTCCGATCTTTCTAACTCTATTTTCTACCTCTTTGGAGTGGCATGGTTAATTTGATTGTTTCATTTATTTAACATTGCTTACATAGTTATTTTAATCGTTAAAATTCATATGTTTAGCTTATTTAGTTTGTTTAATTTTGCTTACCTTGTTTACTTGAATTTAGTTGTTTTGCTGCATTAAGCTTATTAAACCATTACATAGTGCTAACATTTCTAACAATTGTAACTTGTTAATGTTGTTAATCATTATAATAAAGACACTTACATAATGTAAGTATAATTGTCAATATTACATTCATATTTTCTAATTAAATAGTTGTACTTATTTTTTTTATTTCTTGTTAATAATTAGTTTAATGTTCCTTTATTAGCATTTATTTTCTCTTTCTTTTCTTTTCTTGTAATATTAGTTTAATATTTTTTTTCTTTTAAACGGTAGTTTAATGTTTTAGCATTTATTTTATTTTTTTTTTCTCTTTTTATTGTTAGTTTTATTTTTCTTATAATGTTCTATTTTCTTTTTATTTTTTTATTAGCTTTATTTTTCTTCTATAGTATTTCTTATTTTCTTTCATTTTATTAAATCTAAAAATCACAAAAAAATCTCCTAAGTTTGTTAATATAGTTTTCTCTTCTTATAGTAGTTTAATTATCTTTTATTTTCTTTTAAAAATATCAAATGTGAATAGTTAGATTTTCTTTTATTAATGGTATTTTCTAACCTCTTTACTTTTAGCATAATTTTCTTTTGTAAACTTTTTTTATTATCTTTTCCTTTAAATCTTTAAGCTCTCTTTTGTCATAGCACTCTTATTTTAAATTTCTTTGTTAGTAAGCTTTTTTTTAATGTAGAATTTTCTCTTTTATACATTTCATATTTTACATTTCTTATTTTTTTATTAATTCATCATGTTAATGTTAACTTAGTTTGTTTTGATAATATGCATGTTTGAAATCATATTTAGAATAGTTTAGCTTATTTTGTTAGCAACTCATGTTTAGGTGATTTTAACAATTTCTAACATATTTTTGTTCTTTTATTTAAATAATGATAATTTAGATTATTTTTGTAAAAATTACATGTGGGAGTGCACCATATATCCTTTAGTTAGAATTGCACGCCGTATGACTTAGAATTTTTTTTTGGTACTTGCCTTATTGTTCTATATATATATACTATGTATTTTTACTATTTAATTTTAGATATTCTCTCTTTACCTCAACTTTCTTTATTTGTATATATTTGAAAAATTCCATTAAAGAACCAATGATAATTAGTAGAGAACAACCTTATGGTTGGGCAAACGGGGTGCCTAATCCCTTTTTCAATTTGTACCTTAGCCCGGAACCCTCTTTCTCTGGTTAAACGTTTTAAAAAACAGTAGCCATTTTTTTTTCTTTGTTTCTCTTAAAAACTAAGTGGCGACTCTATTTTTAACAAAAAGGAGTTTTTAAAATTGGCTTTCAAGGTGTTAAAATATTTTCTAAGCGCCCTTTGAATTCTCTTATTTTTGAACATTTTCAAAATTCCCTAAATCCCAGCGCCACAACGATAACAGGACAAAAATAATTAAAAGAACGAGTTAAGACTTTAAAATTATTTTAAAATCCCCAAAATAAGCACCCAAACATGCCCTAAGAGGTAATCATAGCACACAAAACGTAATCACGGCAAAACAAGGTACACCCATTGTTGGAGGCAAAACTGCCAAGATCATTGTTTTCGTAAATGATTTTCGATAAAAAATTAACTGGACGGGCAAACGCCGAAACAGACTCCAGATAAAACTTTTGATATCGAATAATCAAAATAAAACCCGTGCAACCAAAGTTAATTTCAAAGAATACATTTTTACCGGTCGATTCTTCAACTACGATTTGATTCTGAGTTGAAACTCCTGTCAAATCTTTTACTGTATTCCCTTATGCAATTCTTGAACGTAGTGTGGGCTACGGACTATCGAGAACTGGTACCGACAGAACCCAGTTATCTTTAGTCTTGAAAGACAAGTTATGTTATAAAATTAGTTCAGTCTACCCGCATATATATAGTGCTATAGTAAGGACCTGTGGAGTAATTATGAGTAAGACTTCCAGTATAACACAGATACCTATTAGTGGTTTCAGCAATTATGGAAAACTAACAACAGCGGTTTTTACAATTCTCATAAAACACTGAATTATAGTTCATACCACTAAAGAACTATAATTGCACTCTAACCCATAATCTTAAGATCATCTAGCATTGACCTCCAGTTATTAAATACTTACCATTTCTTCCCACGTTATGATTTTTGATACTTGCCAATTAAATTTAATTACTAACAATTTAATTTAATCAGTATCTTTATATTTTCTTAAGCCCTTCTGCTTTACTTATTTGACCGTCGGATAATCAAATCCACCTATAGGGTTTGGCCCTATCAAAACTTATAAGCTTTCTTAAGGGGATATCATCAATCCTGATCTTTCGGGACGTGGATTCTGTAAATAATTAATATTTGTCATATAAATAATATAGCTATCCAACTCACCAGGAATACAAACTCATATAAAATCGCACCCTCTAATGAATCAAAATAATAAATATTAAATATATGCAAATCAATAATTATTTTAAGATTAGGAGGATAAGCACTATTCATAATAACATTGAGGTGTGAATTAATTTATATAGTAAGTACAAAATTAATTATCCCAAATATCTCGTTCAATACACACAAAGTGTACTAGCACAGAGAGTCGAAAAAATAGACGATGCTATTATCTATTTTTCATAAGTAAGACAGGCTTACTAAAACTTTGTGTTACAGCCATACCAATGGTATATCCATTTCTATCTAAACTGTGAACATAAAACTTATATTCTGCAAGAACCTAAAATTTGAATTTCTGTGTGTAAGCCGTATTCTATACACCAGATTAAATATTATACAAAATATCAGACAACCATTCGTAACATTAAAGAAATGATACACATACATTACTCATAAAGATTCTCACAAAAATAGAAAATTAATTTTATTAAAAATAAAATTAAATACTAAAAATATAGTTTTCAGTATAACAACCCTAACAATCTCTCACTTATATTCAAAATCATACTGCCATACATCTGACTCCCATGCCCTCTACATGACTATCAAATGTCTTAGCCGGTAAGCTCTTTGTAAAAGAATCTGTAAGGTTGTCTCCTGATGCAATCTTGGTCACAGCAACATCACCTTCCTATACCATTTCTCGTATCAAGTGATACTTATGCTCAATGTGCTTGCCTTTCTTATGGACCCATGGCTCCTTCGAGTTTGCAACCACTCCGCTATTGCCATAGTAAAGTGTAATAGCCGACTGAACTGAAGGGTACCACCTCTAGATCCAACAGGAAGTTCTTGAGCCAAACGACCTCTTTGGCTGCTTCAGAAGCTGCCACATACTCGGCCTCCATGATGGAATCAGCAATGTAGGACTTCTTGATACTCCTCCAGCTTATAGCTCCACCTCTTAAGGTAAACACATATCCTGAGGTAGACTTACGGGAATCTCTGTCAGACTAAAAATCTGAGTCTGTGTACCCCAAAGGTACTAGGCTACCTGCCTAGTAAACGAACATATAATCCTTAGTCCTTTTTAGGTATTTGATTATCTTCTTTATCGCAGTTCAATGCTCATGTCCTGGGTTAGACTGATATCTTCTAACTATGCCAACAGCAAAGCAGATGTTGAGTCTAGTGCAAAGCATAGCATACATGAGGCTTCCTACTACCGAAGCATAAGGAACCGCCTTCATCTTCTCTATCTCATCAGATGTCCTAGGACACTGATCCTTGGATAGAGTGATTCCATACCTGAAAGAGAGAAATCCTTTCTTGGAATCCTGCATGCTAAAATAATCTAGGATATCATCAATATACTTTGCTTGTGATAAGCCCAACATCCTTTATTTTCGATCTCGCATAACCTTGATTCCAAGGATGTGACTGATTTCTCCCAAGTCCTTTATATCGAACTGCCCAGATAACCAAACTTTAGCCATAGATAATGTCCCCACATCATTTTAGATGAGCAAGATATCATCTACATAAAGTACAAAAAAAGATCGCCACGCTTCTGTCACGCTTCTTATACACACAGGACTCATCCGGCTTTTGATCAAAATCATGAGACTTTATAGCTTGATCAAATTCAGTGTTCCAAGACCTCAATGCCTGCTTAAGTCCATAAATAAATCTCTTAAGCTTACACAACATGCGTTCCTAGCCCCTTATAATGAATCCGTCTAGTTATATCATATAGATACACTCGTTAAGACTTCTGTTAAGAAAAGCTATCTCGATGTCCATTTTTCAAATTTCTTAATCGATATGAGCGGCAATGGATAAGAGAATCCGGATAGACTTAAGTATGGCTACCGGCAAAAAGGTTTTCTCATAATCGATCCCTTCTTTCTAAGTGAACCCTTTAGCAGCAAACCCAACTTTAAAGATTTTAACCTTCCCGTCTGCTCCTCTCTTCCTCTTATAGATCCACTTGCATCCAATGGGTTTTATCCCTTCGGGTGATTTTACAAGTTTTCAGACCAAATTGGAATACATAGATTCCATCTCTGAATTCATAGCCCTTTGCCAAAGATTTGTATCTTTATTTTGTAGTGCTTCATTGTAGTTACAAGGATCGGTATCCAGTTCTGCTGGGATCTTGTCATACGACTCTCCCAAGAACATATACTGATCAGGTTGATGAACAATCCTCCCAGTACGATGACGTAATGGAATATCAGTGGCTTGTGATTCCTCTTCTGTTCTGCTTGTATTTTCTCTTAGTTCTTCCAGAATAATTTTTCTATTGGGCCTGTGATCCAAAATATAATCATCTTCCAAGAATCGGGCATTGGTGCTAACAATGATCTTATGATTTTTAGAAATATAAAATAGACCACCCTTCGTTTTCTTGGGATACCCTACAAAAAAATAAACTTCTATCCTCAGTTCCAACTTACCCACGTTTCCTTTCAGCACATGTGCTGGACACCCCCAGATTCGAATGTGTTTCAGACTAGGCTTACGCCCAGTCCACAATTCTGTGGCAGTAGAATGTACTGACTTAGAAGGTACTAAGTTCAGAATGTAAGCCGCTGTCTCTAAAGCGAGTCCCCAAAATGAATCGGGTAAATTTGAATAACTCATCATGGATCTTACCATTTCTATAAGAGTCATATTCATTCTTTCTGCTACACCATTCTGCGGTGGAGTTCCAAGTGTAGTCAGCTAGGATGTAATCCCCTCTGATGACAAGTAGTCCTTAAACTCTCTAAAGAAGTATTTCCCATCACGGTCGGATCGTAGTGATTTGATACTTTTACCCAGACGCTTCTTTACCTCCGCCTTGAATTCTTTGAATTTTTCAAACTATTTAGACTTACGGTGCATCAGGTAAATGTATCTATACCTTGAGTAGTCCTCAATAAAATTGACGAAGTACTCAAAACCACCTCTAGCTTGGATTGTCATAGTAGCACACACACCAGAATGAACCAGCTCCAACGGTTCTTTAGCTCTATAGCTTTTGGCCAAAAAGGGCCTCTTGGTCATCTTACCCTCTAAGCAAGATTCACAAACTAAAATTGTCTTCACTTCCAATAAACTCAAAGGTCCATCTGCTACCAATCTGTTTATTCTTTTTAGAATAATATGACCAAAGCGTAAGTGCCAAAGAAACGTTTGGTTCATTAAAGAAGAAAACTTTCTCTTATATGGTAAAATAGATGTGTTATTTATTTCAGTCAGTTGCAATGTATGAGAGATAGGAGATACAACATACAGATTATCCACCAATATACCAGAACAAATAAAATGTTTATTTTTCTTCACAACGACAGAGTCACCAAAATTAACAGAATATTTATCCTTTATTAAACTCTAAACTAAAATTAAATTTCATCTAATCAAAGGTACATAAAGATAATGTTTTAGAAGTAGTATCCTATCTCTACCAAAATTGATAGTAATATCTCCTATTGCAACTGCTGCCACCCTTGTATTATTGCACATGTGCAGGTAGATTTCTCCATCACTAAGCTATCTAGTTTTCTGGAACCCTTGTAAAGAATTACAGACATGATTAGTGGCTACCGTACCTACACACCAGGTATCAGTAGATAATACCACTAAATATGTTTCAACAACTAGTGAACAAAAATTACATTATTTGTTCTCTTACTGAGAAAAACCTGACACTATTTTTTCCAATGCCCAAACTGGTTACAGTAATAGCACGTGCCTCTCGGCTTCTTCACACCAGCTTTTGGTCCCTTAACTGCTTTTAGACTTGTGTTTTCCTGTGTCTGAACATTTTCTTCTTTTTACCTTTCGGTTTAGAGGAAGAACTTTTCTCAGCCACATTCATAGAACATGGCTTCCTAAGAACACCTTCGGCTGCTTGAATTCCTTAAGAAGTTTTGCCAGTGTGTAACTAATCTTATTCATAGAATAATTCAAGTAGAACTTCTTAAAAATTTCAGGAAATGACTAGAGTATGATTTTGACCTGGGTTTTTTCGTTAATTTTAGCTCCAAGGATCTCTAGTTTATTCAGAAGACTGATCATTCTTAGAACATGATCCATTACTGGTGTACCTTTAGCCATGTTTATATTTATTAGAGATCTCATGGCCACCTGCCTAGCTGCATAATTTTGATCCCCAAACATATCTTTGGGATTCATAATCATGTCATCGGCATTGGGCATAGACTGATACTGATGCTGCAAAATATTTAACATTAAAGCCAAAATATAACGACGGGCCATCTAATCAGCTTTTTGCCACTTCTGATGGACCTAGGTTTTCCTTTCGGTAGCCCCCTCATCAAGTACTAGTGGACATATCTCAGTTAAAACAAACTTATAATCCTCAGCAGTTAATAAAATGTCCAAGTTTCGTTTCCAGTCAACATAATTTGGTCCCGTATGTTTGTTTTCTTTGATTACGGAAGCGAGTGGGTTGGAAGCCATTTTAATCCTAAGAATCACATAATTAAAATACCGTTAATTAAGACGAGCAAAATTTTGAATTTATTTTAATTTGATTCCCTCTACCATTTTAAAATTAATTCACCAGCAGCCTGGTAACCTGAGAATAGCATGCATCGGTGGGAGGACGCTTACTATCCTTCATAAGACCAGACATGCCAATTCCTTTTAATTTTACTATCTAGGCAACTGACCATGCCAAGTAAAATTAAATAGCTGACATAATTTCGGTCCAGTATATAATAGCAGTGACTCAGATAGAGAAGATAATATAATATACAACTAAGTGTTAACCATCACCTAATCCCAAATTAATCTCTTCGTAACGAACCCTACAGATGGAAAAGTGATCTACACTAACAATTATCCAAAATTATTGCTAAACGAGGTTTGTACTGATGATACCGCAATTAATTTTTCCAATGGAGAGGAAGGCCTTACTGCCAATACGTATGATTAAATTGCATCGCCTACAAACTGGTGACTGAGATCGCGAGATTTATCTGTGAATAAATTTCCTCTCCCACTTAGACTTTAAAAAAAATATTTTTGAGGGTTATAAAAATTCGTTTAATTAAAATAAATTTATTAATTTCGGAAGCCACACGATCTGAAAGAATCAAACATCTTTCCATGTACACGATTCCAAATATTCTAATTTATCAAACCATCTTTTCATATTCAAATGCGTAACAAATAAAATTTAATAAATACACAGTTTTTCCTTTAGCTTTTCAGCTAAATTAGTGATTAAAAGGCATTTATTTATTTTATTTTTTATTTTTTATTTTTTGAAAAATAATAATTTATTTCAATTAAATTTTATTTATGTAATTAATTCAAAATTTAAAATTAATTCCCACATTTTTCTAAGATATTCGATTTAAAAAAAATATCTTTAAACGTGATATTTTGAAAAAAAAATAAAATATCAAAAGTTTTTCCATTTAATTAAAATTAATTAATTAAAAAAAACTTAATTTTATTTTTCATTATAAAATATTTTAATTAAAACCGAATATTCGAACTAATTAAATTAACAGGATAAATGAAACCAATATAAATATCATTCACGCAATTAATATATAAAAAATAAATTAAATACAAAATAAATATAAAAATCTCGATTTTATGATCCGATTGAAACTATTTCGAGTTGCAGTCTCTTGTTAAAATAACCTTCCAGTCTTTCAGTTGTTGTAGAAATCTACTGAAAACTGGATAATCCAAATCACTAAAACAGTGTTTTGAACAACGCTGCACTGTTTTGAGCCACGGCTGGGAATTGCGCTGCTTGATTTCTGCCGGATATTGCGCCTATGGATTAAATAATGCCGAGACTGCTTCGAAAATTGCACTGGAATTGGTGCCTGGAATTGGAAAAAACGCCATGATCTTTTAAAAAAATATATCCATAGTGCGCCGGCGCCTTGCTTTTTGCCGCAGCCTTGGAAAGATTGCTACTTCCGTTTGGGAAGTTGCCGAAATTTGCTTCAGCCATGTGCCACTGAAAATTGCTGCGCTTCTATTTGATATTCAAGGCGCTGCTGATTCAGCAGCTTGCTTGGGAAATTGCTGTTTTGATTAAAACAGTGGCCAATTCTAGGAAACCGTTTGCTGATTTGGACAACAGCCTGGATCCGCCTGGGATGATTTGCACCACAAAATCCGTTGGGAAACTGGCGCTGTGTGTTGCGTGTTTGGCTTGGCCGGTTGGAGACCGGCGGCTGTTGCCGCGTTTGGAATTGCCGACTGCTGCTGGCTTTTTGTTTCTTTTCTTCCCTTTTTTTTAACCAGAAAAATTCTGGAGAAAAAAAAATTTATAGCAAAGCAATAAAAAAATTTCGCGGCTAAAACTACTGGAACCACTGCCGGTTGCCACTGCCAACCACCGCCGTTTCTTCCATACCTGTTTTTATTTTTTCTTTCTAATAAACTAGACAAAAAATTTAAAGAACATAAAATAATTTTTACATTGAAACCTACGTCCCGTAGGTTCACATTCAATCTAAAATTAATTAATCTAACACGGTCAACCTCCGTGATTAAAAAATTAATTAAACCATCATCCATGTATTCAACCAAACATGAAAATAATAGATGATCATAAAATCGGGATTAGAACGTCTGCAAAACAAAATTAGCACAACTCTAAAACTACCCGGCCCCGATTAACCGTAAATAAAAAATAAAACGGCCATGATATCAATTTTTTGGAGGCAATACTGCCAAAATCATTATTTTTGTAAAATAATTTTTGGTAAAAAAATAACTGGACGGGCAAATGCCGAAACGGGTTCTAGATAAAAATTTTGACAAATAATGATCAAAATAAAACCCGTGCAACCAAAATTAATTTAGGTGAATACCTCTTGTCGATCTAATTTTCAACTACGACTTAATTCCGAGTTGAAACTCCAGTGAGATCTTATACCGTATTTTCTTATGCGATCCTTGAACGTAGTATGGGTTACGATCCTCCAAGAACTTGTACTAGTAGAACCCCGATATATTTAAGTTTTTGAAAGATAAAAATAATATCTCAATGATAATTATATATGAACTATCAATCTCAAATTGGTTCAGCTTACCCGCGTATATATAGGGCTACAACAGGGACATGGGGAGTAATTATGAGTTGGATTTCTAGTGGAACACAAACACCTACCAGCGTTTCTGTAATAAAAGAAAGACACATATCGGTATCTGCAATTATGAAAAACCAGCAGCGGTTTTTATAATTTCCATAAAACACTGAATTACAGTTCACACCACTAAAAAACTATAATTATACTCTGACCCATAATCTCAAGATCTTCTTGCATTGAGCTCCTATTATTAAATGCTTACCATTTCTCACCACGTTAAGATTTCTGATACCTGCCAATTAAATTTAATTACTGACAATTTAATTTAATCGGCATCTTGATATTCCTTTGTCACGCCCCAAACTCCAGATTACGTGAAAAACCCACGAACAACCACCACAAACGCCCAAACGAAAAGGGATGAGAATAGCAAAGCCAAAATGAGGCCAAAACTTTTGTAACAACGTGCCACATAGGGTTTATTTATTTCGAAGAATAGCCCAAAAGGCAAGGTCATGGTCCCCAAGAGCCAAGCTTTAAAAACAAACAACAAATTTTTTTTTATCTGCCCAGACCGCTCGATCGGTCAAAAGACCGCTCGAGCTGTCCTCCCAAGGACACTGGATTTTGAACAAAACAAGAAAATAGAATGTTTGTGGAGACCGCCCGATAGACCACTTGAGCGGTCCGTCGAGCGGTTAGGCTCCGGACCAGCTTTTCAAAATCCAACTTTTTCTTCCCAACCCTTAAACATTTTCCCATCATTTTGAAAGCTCACAAGGAAAACATGCCAAAGAAAACTCACCCAAATGAGGCTCCAAATCCTCCCTCGAGGCATAACATTTAAAAACAAAGGATAAAATCGAACGAAAACGAAAAACAACAACCGACCCAAGGTTTCTCTCGAAAGCATAAAATATGTATACATCTATAAGAATTATATACGCATTACAACATGTTATACCCAAACATGAAACATATACAGAAAGGTATAACCTACCTAACAAAGACCAAATAACAGGGTCTCTTCAACAGCCACCTCTGGGCACCTCAAGGTCACCCCATACTTTTAATCACTACGTCCACCTAAAAAAGGTTTTACAACAAAGTCTCACACCGTGAGACGAAGCCCAATATAAATATACTATAAAACTGTAAAGCAGACTATGCAATCATAAGCATACAGACTCAACCACATGAGTCAAAAAGGTTTTTTTCTAAAAAATCACAAGTTTTTCGTCAGGCTAACACGAGCCTAAAAAAGGTTTTCTTTCATAAAACCCCTCATTTCTAACCTTAAAACCATGCATATCACCATCACAGATATCATACCACGGTTAAGGGAAAGTAGTAATAAAAAAATTGATTTTCCACCAGAATCACAAAATCGAGAACAAAACATTATTTTTCTACTCGAAACACACAACCGAGGAAAACAAAATGATAAGCTGTAATAATGTATGCTCCACTCGGGCCACACCGCCGAGGAGAAAGAGATAAAATAAAATCCTATGTACCGATTTTGCCACATCAACAAAGATAACAACTATAGACTCTCGTCCATTACCCTAGGCCCACAGGCTTAGTAATGACATGTTATATACGGAGTCACAACAACGACGCCATTAACGGAGGCAACCAAACCACTCAATTTACGAAAACTAGTCCGAAGGTACAGAGCACCTACTGCTTAATTTACAAGACCTGAGCCCGAGGGTACAAAGCACCCACACACACTTAATTTACAGGGACTAACCCAAAGGTACAGAGCACCTACGCTGCGCACGTTTATGGACTTACACCGAGGAGTAATAGAAGCCCAACTCAATACACCCACTGTCATGGTACATCTATGGATAACATTTAAAAATCAACCGTAACTTAACTACGAAAAACCCGTAAAACTGTTATACATCACATGTATAAAATGATCCAATCCATCAACATGGAGATCCATAAGCATGTAAAAACATGCTTCCAACAAAACGTTTTAAAAGCTGAGACTCAACCCTAAGGGTTAGTTCCAAACTTCTAAAAATAAGTTTTTCACAATTTTCACAAATCTCCGTTTTTAAAATCACATTTTTGAAAACTAAGGACACCAACACATCCGAATCATGTAATAAACCAAGAGAAGGCATAAAACCCACCGTTTACCCAAAAACTAAGGCTTTACATGAAAATAATATTTAATGTATTTTTTACCCGGTGAAAACACATATAACTGCATATAACAACCCTTTAGCAACAGTAGAATCTAGAATCCTACCTCAACGGGTCACAAGCCCAAAGCTTTACCAACTAGTGAAAAACCAAAGCTAAGAAAACATGATTCCATTCAGATGAAAGTGAAACCCACGGCGAGCACATCAAGCATCTGCCCTCGAATCACCAAGATCCGACCCCGAACACATCCAAAGCCTAAAGAGAAGGCAAAGCTAATGGTCTTGGGCTTTAAGAGAGAGAAAAGGAAGCTTAGAGGATAAGCTTTACACAAATATCTAACCATTCTGCCACCTTTATTACAGACTGTCCGAACAAACCGCTCGAGCGGTGCCCCATTTCACTACACTGCTGTCCCAACTTCAAATGATCATATCTCCTTTGTCCAAACTCCGAAGAGGGTCATTCTTATGCTCAAACTGAAGCCCCGGAAGTTTACTTTCCAATGGTTCAAACCTCATGCAAAAATTCACTTTCTACAAAGAATTATGACCAAATTAGTGAAGGTATGTCACTTTCTGTCACACGCTTTTCACATATACTTGCCCATGCATCACTTAGAACCTCATATTCTTCCTCGAACATATCTTTCACGCTTATCCAAGATCAAAACACTCACCCACAACATCATCAAGGTCAAAGGTTAACTCAAAGTCCGTCAACACTTAATTTATTCCAAATATGAAATAGGTCAGGGTCTCACATCCTGAAACCCTTCCGCTTAATTTATTTGACCGCCGGATAATTAAATCCACCTGCGGGGTTTGGCCCAGTCAAAACTTATAAGCATCCTTAAGGGAGTTTCGTCAATCCCGATCATTCGGGACGTGGATTCCATTAATAATTAATATTTGCCACATAAATAATACCGCTATCCAACTCACTGGGAATATAGACCCATATAAGATCGCACTCTCTAATGAATCAAAACAACGAATATTAATTATATGCAAATTAATAATTATTTCAGGATTAAGAGGATAAGCATTATTCATAATAATCTTGAGGTGTGAATTAATTTATATAGTTAGTAGTCAGTACTAAATTAATTACTCTAAATGTCCCGTTCAATACACACAAAGTGTACTGGCACAGAGAGTCAGAACAATAGACGATGCTATTATCTATTCCCCGTAACCAAGACAGACCTACTAAAACTCTGTGCCATAGTCGTACCAATGGTATGTCTATTTCTATCTAAACTGTGAACATAAAACTTATATTCTGTAAGAATCTAAAATTTGATCTTCTGTCTGTAAACCGTACTATACACACCAGATTAAATAGTATACAGAATATTGAACATCCATGCATATCAAAGAAATAATATACATGCATGGCTCATAAAGATTTCCATAAAGTAGAAAATTAATTTTATTAAAATAAAATTAAATACTAAAACATGATTTTCAACATACCAACCCAAACACCGAGTCCCAAAACCACCAAAACAATCAGCCATAACAACCTAGTCACCAGCCACCACCGACGCCCCCCAAGTGGTCACCTTCGCGCGATTTTTGCCGCCTCCTCCGACATCTGTTTCTGCCCCGATGTTTTTTGAAAAATTTCTTCTAAAAAATACTATTTTTCTATCAAAAACTAGTTTGAAAATAGTCCCAAAAATGGCTTTTGAAAAGCCCCGAAGAAGCTGCCGCCGCTGCCGCATAGTGTCGCTGCTGCCACTGCCATTTCTCCCTCGTTCTGTGGTTGTTTCGACTCTCGTTTTTTTATTTTTAACACTAATATACAGCCACATAATGCTCTGAAGAATGCCCCCAAAATAGTTCAGAAAAAGTAACAAAGTAGTCCACAAAATAGCCCCTACTGCCGCCGAAAACTACCGCCGCCACTGCTATTTTTTTGCCGCTTTTTGTAGTTGTTTTTCACAAATTTTTAGTTATTTTTCAGTCATATTTTATTGCTATTTTATGCCTAAGAAACTGCTCAAAAATAATTTCAAAACTACCTAAAAAACCCACCGAAAATAGCTCAAACTGCTGCCGCTGAAGGCGCTGTCGGTGGGCCTATTTTATGCCCATTTTTGTGTTTTTAGAAATAGTTTTGATACTATTTTTTAAGCCTAAAAACTGAAAAAATTTTGCTGAAAATTTTGTCACAAAAATAGGAAAAACCACCGCGATACGAGGCCCGAATCACCCGAAACCACCGTCGGTACTGCCGATGCATGTTTTTCGTGTTCTTCGTGTTTTCAAATATGTTCTTACATATATCGAATAATATCTAAAGAATAAATAAAGCTTTTACATCAAAACGTATGTGCCGAATGCTCACAATCGATCTAAAAAGTGTAAACTATCACGATCAACTCTCGTGATTAAAAAAATAAGTAAATCATCATTCAAACCATTCAATTAAACATGAATATAACGATGATCATAAAATCGGGATTAAAGCGCCTGCAAAACAAAGTTGGCATAGTTTTAAAGCTACCCGATCTCTCGATTAAATCACATTCATTAATCAAAATGGCTCTAATACCAATTATTGGAGGCAAACTGCCAAGATAATTGATTTGAATATGATTCTTTCGATAAAAAATATTGGATGGGCAATCGCCAAAATAGGCACCAGTTTAAAACTTTTTGATGTCGAACAATCAAAATAAAACTCGTACACCCAAAGTTAGATTCGGGATTATACCTTTCAAAATCTAGTAGAATGATTTTGATTACTGCAACAACCACAAATGTTAGTCCTTCGAGTTGATACCCCGATCAAGCCTTCTACTATATTCTCGGATGCAAGTCACGAACGTAGGTGGATTATGATCGATCGTGATCTTGAACTTACTAATCTAGCCACCTAGGATTTACGTAGAAATCCTAATTCAATAATGAATGTAATGTCTGCTAGGGTTAGCATAACTACA
>JAOTRH010171849.1:0-12374 GCA_034768845.1 Heliamphora exappendiculata | reverse complement strand
TATTAATCCTAATCAAACACATCACATCATCAATCATACACACACTGAGGAGAACCGTTAGGAATGACACGCCAATCCGGGTAACCAATCTAGATTTCTCATAGAAAGAACGTCAGCCAAACGCTTTTCTATTTCGAACCCCAGAATAGTTAACTGGACGCCCAAGCGCAAGTCATATCACTCCCAAGATCCAACCTCTATGTACACATAGCACACGCAAAACAATTCAGTCGCAAACCCAAACAAGCACACAATTCATGTTGTGTAGTGGTGCCTATAGTCATAAAACAAATCCTACACAAAGACCACTATCACCGACAACTCATAGGTATTCGAACCTAGAGCTCTGATACCATTCTGTCATGCCCCAACTCCCGGGTCACGTGAACTCCACTTGATAACCTAACATTAAAGAATCACCGATGGAACTCCTTTGTATACAACTCTATTTATGGTTAAAACCTTTTAATACTTGGTTATAATTCGTTTTAAAAGAAATTCCTTTCTAAAACTCCAAAAAAATTTCAAGTATATTTCTTAGAAATTTCGGCAGAGTTTCCTCTATTTTTCGAACTATCCCAAATTTTCCTGTAAACCTGTTAAACTCCAAACACAATTTATACACAGGCACCGCCTGGATTCCAATTCTCAAACACCATCAAAACTACTACAACCATTCATATCCAATTACATAATAGGTATACCAATTCCCAAAAGAAATTAAACCATACAAGCTTAAGCTACATACTAATTAACATCCTCCACTTCCTAACCATTGTATTAATCTCCATACAAACCAAACCATACATTAATTTCACTAGACACATTCATCCATGACAATCTCACAATTTCCATACAAATTAGAAATACAATTCTTTGAAGCGAATATACAAGATTTATACATTTATCCATATATGATTACATCCATAAATGAAATTGCTCCTTTTTTCTAAAACATTCTTCAAGTTCTCATCCTTTGCTTGCCTTTCTTTTTATTAAAACCTGTAAAAGGTTGGATACATACAACCTGAGCCGAAGCTCGTAGGATAAAGACTAAAATAGTGCAATGCATGATTTATAAGGTGTGGATGAGCAAGATATTATGCAATCACTTTCATTTATTCATTTTATTTATTTTTTAATTCACATACACTTCCAGTCTATATAAATTTCAAAGGTAATATAAATTCATTAGACATCTTGGCTTCAAATTCACTTAACTCATCCACTTAGTTTGTCTGTTAATTATTTTCACGTTATAGTATCATTAAACTCGCTTCAACGTCTTAATTTACTTATTAAATTTTCATTTCTATTCCTTTCCTTTCTTTCTCATTAATCACATTTCGTCTTTCATTATTTCTCTTTCCAATTTATTCATCAATTATTCACATTTCCATTTTATTTCATTAATCCCATATTGAACCGACGTAAGGTGCTGCTTATATAAATCCCTCCCTATTCTCCCAATAGGCAATTCCAAGCCATTGGTGAATAGATAGCTTTATAACTCACCACTACAATCATCAAGTACCAATGTCGACAGCAGCTTATAGAAACCCCACCCTATTCTCCCAATAGGCTACACGAAGCCATTGGTGAATAGATAGCTCTATAACTCACCACGACGCAATCACAATTAACGAACTGGTATCGGGTGCAGCTTATAGAAAACCCCTTCTTATTCTCCCAATAGGCTACGCGAATCCATTGGTGAATAGATAGCTCTATAACTCACCACGATACAACACCACATTTTAGGGGCTAACCCGTGGGCATGTGGTCCCCATCTTGCACAAGTTTTTGGTCTTTCACCGCGGACCTGCCAGCCCAACTTAATCTACATCAATTCACACAGTTCATTATTTGCTCATTTTCACAAAAAATCCGGGAGTCCAGCCCACAACTGGTTCCTCTCCCAAAATCATTCTTATAATATAGAATTCATTTAATCTTTCGTAAGCCAATCATTTTACATACATATTGCTTTCAACATCAATTAGGTTGTCATTATAATCACGTGTTCTCAACATCTTCTTTTAACCTTTTTATAGTCCGGTTCTCAATTCACCCTTCATTTCAAATAATTTAAACCGCAAGTTCAAGTGAGTTTGTTAGTCCGATTATTGTTAAACTACGCATAAATCATGAACAACCATAATGTTCCATTTTCATTTTCAAAGTTATAAATTTCAATTAAACCAATTCCATATCGAAGCTTTCCAATCATATTGTATACGTCTCAAATTTTCACACTCTTCCTTCGATCACTCACACAATTCCCACAACGTCTTCCTTCTCAAAGTTTCTTCCCATACTTTCCTTACAACATTTTCCTTCTCATTCACAATTATTACATTATTCTATTTCTAAGCCCATCTCATCAAGTTCCAAATCAACTTTGTAGCATTTTCTTTCATATCACATTCATACCACAATTTCATTAAAACTCAACGTTCATGGAATTTCAAGATTTAAACTTATTTGTTACACAAATTTAACCCATGTATAAATCATTACTTTCACAATTGTTCTCATTTCTAGCTTAAGTCACCAATTCTTTTTAAAATCTTCAAACAAATAAGTCACAATTTTCATCACATAGTTTCATTTAACAAGTATTTACTCCTAGAATTTCAAAATCACAACATATATAAGCCATCCATTATCTGTTATTTTGTTCCATTTTCGATCCTAAATCACAAGTCTTATGTACATTCCATATTCACTTTTGTTTTGGTTTCTCATTAAATATTTCATAAATTATTCGCTTTCGACACAAACTCGACAATAAACTCATAGTTCATGATATCATAAAGTTCAAGCAATTACTCATGAATTCTAAGCTTGATATCTTACCCAACTATAAAGATCCAAATTCTTCCTCTAAACATATAGTTTTATTAGCCATGGATTTATTAATATTTTCCACAAGCCTCGCAAGTTCTCACTTAAACTATCAATTTAACACATAAATCTTACATAAATAAATCGACTTATATGATTCTAATAACTTTTTTTTCTAGATCCAATCTTGCCTCATCGTCCAATTACTATAAGATCCCCTAACAACTCGCAATTGTCACGCCCCAAACTCCAGGTCACGCAAAAAGCCAGTGAACAACCACCAAACCGTCCAAACAAAAGTGATTTAAAACCAGAAGACCAAACATGGCCAAAACTTTTGTAAAAATGTACTATCGAGGGTTTATTAATTTAAAAGAGTAGTCAAAAGACTACAGTTATAGCCCTACACCTCAGCTTTTAAAAACAAAATACGAGTTTTGAATAAGAAAATTTTTTCGTTTTAAAAGAAGCTTAGGCTGTTCTAAAATCTACCTCGAAGCACAAAAGTTTATATGAAGCAAAACCATTTGAAAATCCCATTTGTAAACCGTTGATCCCAACAACGAAAAACGTAGTCTGAAACTATAGAAAACAACAACAGACCCAAGGTTCTCTCGAAAGCATTAAAACATGCATACATCCATAATCACAGTATACGATTTACAACATGTTACAAATAAACATAAAACACATATAACGGGTATAAGCTACCTATCAAGGCAAGACAGACGTCTTGTCATCAGCCACCTCCGGGCACTACCGGGTCAACCTACAGGACCACGCTTACTTGAAAAAGGTTTTACAGCACGGGCCCAACCACAGGAGCCAAAAATGATTTCCCAACCCAAACCACAAGTTTTCCATCAAGCTAATACGAGCCTCAAAATGGTTTTATTTCATAAAACTCCACATTTTCGTCCTCAAAACCATGCATATCATGTAGTGGGAGCTAACTCAACCACAAGCCAAAATATTTTACGTCATAAAATCCCAAGTTTTCCCATCAGACTCCCAAAACAATTTTCCCTTCACAACCAAGCATTTAAACAATGCAAAATCACATTTTTACAGTTGAAGGAAAACAGTAACCAAAACATTACTTTCCCACTCAGATCACACACCGAGGAAGATAAAAATAGTAAGCTGTAATAAAACAGTTTGCTCCACTCAGGCCACACCGCCAAGGAGAAGAGGTAAAACAGTAATCAAAACATCGTTTTCCTCACGGAATGTACCATCGCGGAAAAGAAGAAAGAGATCCTATGTACTGACTCCATCACAAGGGGACAGAGGTAGCAACTACAGATTCCTGCCCCTTTATCTAATCCCCATACATCATGGGACCGGTTAGATAAATGCAAGTTCTATACGAAGCACCATAGCGTAACCACTCAATTTATGGGCTATGACCCCGAGGGAGCTAAGCACCCATCCGTCTCAATTTACGGGAACTAACCCGAAGGACTTGAGTACCAACTCTATGTACATTTCTGGACTTTTACCGAGGGCAACTCGTGCCACATCCACATCATCCCGGTACATCTAGATAATCTTCTAAAAATAGTACCGTAGCTCAACTACGAAAACATTTCCTCAAAACAATATATTATACATGTAAATAGATGCATCCATCAACATGGAGATCAAAATAAAATATTTTCAAAATATTTTTCCCCGTTTTCAACAAAACATTTAAAAAACTGAGACACAACCCCGAAGGCGAGCTCCAAACCTCCAAAACATAAAATGTTGAGATTTTTCACAAAACTACCATTTTCCACCAAAATCCATCGTTTTTAAGAAAATCCATTGAAAACCATACTACCACATGTCATACGGTGCTATAAGCCAAGAAAAGCTAACAACATGCTTTCTATCAGAAAAATAAGGCTTAAACAGGAAATATGACATTTCATGCATTTTTACCCGGTGAAAGTACATGTAATTGAATAAATACCCTCATAACAGCAGTAGGTCTAGAATCCTACCTCGTTGGGTCAAAACCCGATGCCTTGAAAACTGAACCTCAACAAAACAAAAATATATCCAGATATATACGAAGCCCCCAGCACCAACATCGAGGATCCATAGTCCGATCGCTGAAAATCGAGCCCCAGGTCTTCAAAATCTAGAGAGAAGGCAGAGAAATAGGAGAGAGAGAAACTAGATCTGAAATTTCAAAATATCCTAAAATATCTCCATGCTTGCTATTTATAGAAAACACCAAAAAACCTTAGTTCAGTCGACTGGACCCCCCACTCCAGTCGACTGAACAGTCTACTAGAAACACGAAAAACATTTGCCGCCTTGGTTCAGTTGACCGAACACCCTAGTTCAGTCGATCGAACTTGAAAAACTTGGTTCAGTCGACTGGGCCAACCCCTTCAGTCGACCGAACATTAGGGCAGTGTGTTTTTCTGTGTAAGAACTAATTTTCCAACCTTAAGCCAAATCAAACAAGCCTCAACGGAACCCGAACACACGCCAAAGATGTACCTAACACCTTCCGAAGATTACGAAATAACTCGAACACTTAATCATTCCAAAATGAATCGGGTCGGGGTCTCACAGCAATATTCAACTAAGTTTTTGGCTCAAACTTCCAAACAACTCATTGTTCATTAAACATTAAAACTCTCTAGTTATCCCAACTCACCAACTCGATATCTAGTGGATGCATATTTGATCGTACGTTAACATGGCTCATATTCCTCATAAGACGCTATAATTTCTTTTATTTCTCCAAATCAACATAAAACTAAATCAAATGCTCCAATGGAGATTTGGATATAAAAATCACCCAACTTCCACCAAATCTTATTCAATTACTGTAACTTAACTAAACTTCACCCAAACATTTTCATTCCAAAAACCACTACATCAGTTCGTGAGTTTAATTCTATGTTTCCACCTCAAGTCCTCCCAAAAAACTAATATTCCACAAACTTAACCACACATTTAACACAACCTCAGGCTCCAACACTTGGTTTACTAATTAAACACCTCAACTCCATAATAGAATTCCAATTTCATGTAATTAAGCTCAATTGGTTCTAAGGCTTAAGTAAATTCTTCATTAATTCTTTATTTAATGTTTAGATTCATGATTAGGACTTAAATCTTTCATGTTTTCAACAATATGATTCAAAAATATAATCTCAACCTCCATCCTTTAATCATACTTGGGTTTTTCTTCAAGTCTAATTTAATTTCATAAAAAAATCAACACAAATCAAAGTAAAGCACTCAAGGTAGTCTAGATCCTACTAGGTTAAGCCTCCAGAGCTTCAAAATTTATCCAATTATGTCCCCTAGGGTTTCAGCCACCCAGGTGTTCTGCCCCTTGAGTCTCGGCCAGCTTTAATCTCTGTCCCACGATAATTCCACGGGTTATCCTTGTGTGTAAAAGTTGATGCCGAACAGCGTTACTCGATTAGGTAAGAAATTTCACAATTCTATTGAGAGAAGAAGAGTTAGGAACTCGAAAGTTCACACAAAAACAACAGAGCCGAGGAAGAAAGAAGTCGACGTCGCGACTCAAGGGTTTTCTTCTTACCTCTCGTTTTGATTTTTTTGCTGCTTGAATCCTCTTTGGTGACATCCAATTTGATTTCTCGATCCTCAAATTTTAAATAGAAAACCTTTCTTCAACGCTTTAATGCGCCAGCGGTGGCGGAAAGAAAAATAGACGCGAAGAAGAAATGAGGCGCGGGTTGGGGGTGGCTTGGAGTGAGCTCGCCGGTGTTTCTAGGTGGCAGAGCGGCGCCGATACTCGCGGCGGTGAGGTGAGGGAGGCGCGGTGGCGGCGCGTCGCACGTACTTCTCAGGTCGCTCCTCTCCGCCATCGACAAACAGAGAAGGCGTCGGGGAAGGGGACCTTTGGGTCTTCTTATAAGTGTTTATCTTTCTCTCCCTCTTTCTCTCAATCTCTCTCTCGATCCTTCTCGATCTCTCTCTCGATCCTTCTCACTTCTTCTCTCCCTAATCTCTCCCTTAATTGAAGCTTCCAGAGCTTGTCTCAGCTTCGGCTAAGATAAAAAAATGTTCCCCCCCCACTTTTTTTTTGGCTACTGGAACCACGTTATACTTAATTCAAATTATTTACTTATAATCCTTTACTCCACAACTTATCCTCAATTTAATTTTAGTTAAGTCTAAGTTTATATTGTTAAATTTTCAAATTCCACAAAATAAATCACAAATTATCCCCGGTAAATTTTAATTATGTTAACATAATTAATCAATTAAATAAATACGTACCAGGTCACTTCAGGGATGATAGCAAGATGTAGCGATGGTGGTCGGAGGTAGTAGTTGGAGATAGTTATTGGTGGTGTTAGCCGAAAAGATAGTAAGAGGTAGCGATGGTGGTCAAATGTGGTGGGTAAGAGTTGTTGGTCGAAGGTGGTAGCCAAAGGGGGTGGCTGAATGTGGTAGTTGAAGGCGGTGGTTGGAAGCAGTAGCCGGATGTAATAGTTAGAGGTAATGAAAAAAAAGATACAATCAAAACGTGTTTACAAAATAAGTAAAAACACATTTTTTTTTGTTTATAAAAATGTTATAAATTTTGAAAACTGTTTACAGTATTTTGAAAACAAAAATAATTACCAAACATATTTTTGTTTACAGCTTACAAAAAATTTAAAACCAAAAATAGAAAATAGAAAACATAAACGTTACCAAATGGGACCTAATAAATGACTAAAGCCTTGGAATTTATTATTGTGTTAAATTAATGACTAGATCCTATGAAACCTAATCTTTTGGATTTGCATTGTAATACATGTATGGTTTGAACTCATGATATGGGTCGGTGTGTTCAAAAGCTAAATTGTTGTGAGATAATTGAATCGATAAAGTGATGTTGAGAAGAAGGCAATTTGAAAATTTGAAATTTGGTGAGCTAAACTATTGATATTTTATGAAAATCTTCTATGAATCTTCAAAATCTGAGAAACGTGATATAACCCTAGCTAATTGTAATATCATTGAATGGATACTTGATGATTGAATGTGATGTTGAGATATAGAGCCATAAATGAGATATGTAACTTGTGTAACTGTGACGCCCTGTCCTCTGGCCACGTCGGAATATACATAAGTATAGATAAGAAAAATATTGTAGCCATTCATTCATATTTAGATATCATAAATATTATATCATTAAGAGTTTTGAAACATTGAAAAATGCATAGCGATTATAGTTTCAAAAAAGAGCAAAGAAATGAACTTCAAATCCTTTCGCTAGCATTGTTGGGGTTGGCTGCCTCCTGAATACTCACCTTGTTCTTCAAAACCTCCTTATCCTTTGGGTTCGACTTTCTCAAAAAAGCTCTTCCTTCTCACCTATGGCACGAATGCTATGAGCCAAAGCCCAGAAGAGAACTCCCTAAACCTTCTAAGCAAACTCACAACAAAATATTCTACAACACATATCATATAACATCCAGTACAATTTATAGTCAAGGGGACAGACAAATTTGGCATTTACGATAGGGTAAGTATATATAAGAACATTTATGCAAGTACATGATGCAAATGAATGCGATGCAACCAATTTTATTTTCTAACCCAATTTAAACTTATGTTATTCTAGGTTCTCTCAAACCGAGGTCAACCATCCTAAACCCCATGATCCCAATCACGCTGACCAAGTCTATCGATCAACAAAGAGCGTTTCTTAAGCCATGGGATGACTACGTAGCGGACTAAGTGTCCAGCGGGGTCATCACTGACAGCAAGGGCGTGGACGAGTCAACACTTAGGCTCTTGAATCTCAAGTAAAGGTCAAATACAGATCGTGAAATCTAACTCCTATTATTACGCCACCCGAACTGCCTTCACCAAAAATATACTTCATAAACAATAAGGTGCATTTAACACTTAGGGAAAAATCATTCCAAAACAAATTAGGGCATTTAGCCAATATCACAATTAGGGCATTTAGCTAATATCACAATATTTCAATTCCATCAATCATGGTACCAACCCTAAGGATCAATTTTCATTCATTTCTCAAAACAAAATGGTGAACCCCGCGAAACCCAACCCAATGATGACGTGATATGACATATGCAACTACTATTTACGATTCTCATTAATAAATTGATCATGGCGTGGGAAAAAATGGCATATGCATGCTTTGTATGAAATTGTAAACTTATGAGCATAGAGTACAAGTATGTAAAACACAAGAAATAACTCGCGAGACATAGATTTAACCTAGCGGCATGGATTCTATTAATCAATTACTCATTTTTATACACCAATCATCTAACATAATTCATTTAAAGTCCATATATTCAAATTCCATAATGTGGCATGCCACTCATAAACTTAGCCAAATTTAGGTAAATGTTCAAGTGTCAAATTAAAAACCTCAACAATGTTTTGGGGTACCCAGACATGGAGTTAAGTTCTGATTTTTGGACACCAATTAGATAAAATATTTTCTATAACTTTTATGTTTAACACTAAGGTCAGATCCTAAGAAAAATGAGTCATTTATATTAATGAAGAGAAAACCATTCAGCACTTTACAGAGAAAAGTACAGAATTTGGGCCTTTGTTGGCCACTATTTTGGGGCATCAAATCTAGGGTTATGGGTCTTATCATTGGGGAGGTTTTATTTTAAGGTGTCCTCTACAAGTTTCATGTTTTGTGCTAAGACTAGTTATTTTTAACAAATTGATGCATTTGGCCAATTTATAAAATGGGTTCAGTCATCATTAAAAAGGTTCATCAGAACCGATTTTCTACAGAGAAGGCAAAAGACCTTTGGGGGACCATAAGAGGGTATTTTAGGCTAATATTTGGTCAGTAGCTATTTTAATATGTTAACTACATTTCTCATGAAATCCATTTTTGTATTTGGTCATTAAAAACATAGGTTTTGGGTCCTGCAACAATATGTGATAGAGAGCTCCATCAGTCACTAATTCACAATAGTGAATTTGGGAAGGGTTTTGACCTGTCAACACTTCATATGTTTGGTTCATTTTTGGTGGACAACAAGATAAACATATTATCTACAATGTTTATGTTTTGACCTAAGCTCGGTTCTCAGTCTAACTTAGGGTTTTTATGTCTTCAACTCAGAGTGGTCAGAATCTAACACTCGTTGGTAAAAATGTTGTATCTCGAGTTCTACCCAACTAAATCATTTCAAACCAATTTTTTATGAAAGAGAACTTAAAAATATAGGTTTGGACATAAAAATCACACTTAGATCATTTTTCTACAATTAGTTATGGTGATTTAAAATTCGTGGCAGAAAGTTAATATGCTAAGAAATTCAGGCCATTTAGGGTTTTGATAACTTAGCTCATGATATGTTTAGATTTGGTGTATTTTCTTTGCATGCATGCAATGTACACACACACACACACACACACACACACACACACACACATATATATATATATATATATATATCAAAGTTTCAGAACCTATACAAGCCATTAAACTCAAGAATAGCCACATCCAATCATGTCCAACAACCATTTAAACATGAATAACTCCTATTTTTGCCCTACAACGCCTTTTTGATAAATTTTTTGTTTTCTTATTCTTAGAGGTGTTTGTAGAGAAAGGTTTAGGGGTATTTTGTAAGAGAATGGAAAAGGGTTTTAGGAAGTTTACTTACATGTTTGAAGACCTAAAAATGGTGGGTGGCTAGGACTTAGCTTTAGTGTAGCCTCTTTGCTCCCTCTAAGCTCCTTCTTCTTTCCTCTCCTTCTTTCTTCCTCCCTTTTCTCTCAGCTATGGAAGAACACTTAAGAACTTAAGAAATCTAATTTCTCTCACCCCTCTTGATCGAAAATATAAAGTGAAGAATGGGGGTTTAGGTTATGTTTTATAGGAAAAATTGGTAGTGGGAATAATTATGAATGTGTAAGCCTATTTTTTGATTTTTCTAATTTCTCATTGGTTGCATGGGGTGGCCATGGTCATTTTAAGCAATTTGGTTTCAGATTTGGCAGGTGGGAGTTCAGCTGGGGCTTGTTTGGGAGACTCAAAAGCTTATTTTGCATTAATTTAGGGTTTAAACTAGGTATTGGTACCAAATTGTGCAAGAAAATGCCTAAAATATTAATTTTGTGTATGTTTTAGGTGTCTTATCCTACAATAACCTATTATTTTAGTGTTTTTATGATTAATTAGTATTTTCATGAATTATCATAATTTTTAAAGTAATTGATTAAATAGGTGTAAGTTTTTAAGTCAATTTAAGCTAGTTTGAAAAGAATTGATTTTTTGACTTATTTATTGTGTAGGAATTTTAAATAATTAATTGTTTACTTTTGTTCTCCTATATTATTATATTATTATATATATTACTTGTTTAAAAAGTTTTGGGTCATAATAATGCTTAATTTGTATAACTTTTTCTCATTTTTAAACTTTAAAAGGTAAAAAGTGACTTTTTGTGCACACATCCCAACGTGGCCGGCCATGCAAGGGCATTTTTGTTATTTTGTCTTTTGTTATTTAATTGTATATAAATATCTAATTCAAGGTATCCATGTGTCAATGTTTAGATTTTTAAGACTTTTTGCTGTATTAGGGGCAAAATTATCATTTTATCCTAATTATGAGAACTTTCAATTTTTAACTTTATATTTTGTGTTATTTGCTTAATTTATGATGTCAGGATCTTTCTCTGAGTATTAAGGCTTTGCCGCTTGAGTATTTGCTCTCTTTAGGGTTTTCGGATTGAATTAGGGTTTTGCGTTGAGTTAGGATTTCCATCCTTCTAGCGACCTAAGATATCGTCGGCTAACCATCGCTAATTTTTGTAATCTAAAATTGGTTACTTTTATATATATTTATTCATAAGTTAGTGTCTGTTGTAGAAAATGGATGAGGATTACCTCCTAAACTTTAATGCAGATAGAGAGAATTGAGGGACTTGTGTGTAATTTGTTAAGACTAAGATTGTTGATGACTTCGAGAGTTATTATGGAAGAATTTTATGGTATTTTCGTAATAGGTGTGTAGCTTAGCATTGATTTACCAATTATGGGGTGTCTTGGGCTAAAAGTGTAATTATCCAAAAGTTTGGGGTTAAACGTGCAATTATGAAATATTAAGCCTCTGTGTATATTTTCTTCTTAATTACTGAGTTGGCACTTAGCTTTCCTATGTTAGGAATGTATACTGAAAGCCAAGATTTTTAGGTATTTTATTCTTGATCCCTGGCATATTAATGAGAAACATTTGAGATGTTTTTGCATTCGTGGTTTTATTTTTATATTTGTGATGAATAAATGCATAGTCCGTATATTCTGTCCAGTATTTGAACTGGTGCATGCTGCACGGAAGATCAGGTCATAGGTTCTGACAGATTATACAGGTAGGCTCACAATCGCAGTGGACCTGAACATTCCATTGGTACGATTGTAATACATCATTATAGTAGCTGGTCTTGGCTAGGTCGAACGGGTCGTATTCAGGTTTTGGGAATTCGATGTTCGAGCTCGATGTGTTAGTACACTTGGAGTGTATTGAGCGGGATCAACGGGAT
>JAOTRH010171838.1:0-12375 GCA_034768845.1 Heliamphora exappendiculata | reverse complement strand
TTATATTTAGTAATTTTTTATTTTTAAATTAAAAATTTTTAAATAAAATTTTGTAATTAAAAAAAATAAAAAACAAAAAAAACATAGGGTGTAAGTATAAAAACAAAGAAATTAATGAGTGTAAGTGTGAAAATACTATTTTTCTGTTCAAAAATTAACGAAAAATTAACTTTTGAATCAAAGTGTTACGAAAATTAAAAAGTAAAAGAGTGCACTGATATTTCAGATAATAGATGGAATGACAATAATATATGACTTAAATAGAAAAAATATAAGTATAATTTATCCTATTTTTTTTATTATGACTTGTACCTCGTTATTTTACTACTAATTTTTTTTTTTAATAATAGGACACTTTTTTTTTTTTGCTCTTCAAAAATTTATTTTAATATCTTTTTGGTATATTTTATCAATATACTTCCCATAATATTAATATCTTCTGCTAAATCTCACTTTGTTTCAAGTGAGATATTTTTTGCCATATAATGCACGGAGAAATTACTCTTGATGTGGTTGTACCTTTGTCCTGGTCATGCTTTAAATGCAGCGTGATAATGTGCATTGTAGTTGTACTCCACACGGAATCCTCTGATCTGTCCCGATTTACTTTTCTGCCACAGACATGAATCTCTAGCTTTCTATTTCTAGCTTTTTTTCAAGGGTCAAAAGAGGGTTTTGGGTAGGATGCACAAATGATTCTAATAACTCAAATCGAACTAACTTAATTTTATCAAGTAATTAATCTTGTTTGAGTGATTTATTTATTTGTAAGTTAACTCTCATTCAAGCGATAGATTCATTTATTTGTTTATTTATTTATTTATTTATTTAAACAAATTTATTTAGATTATAAATTAGTTTATTTATTTATTTAGTTATCTAAATAAATTTATTTATTTATTTATTTATTTATTTGTTTATTAAGCTATCCAAACGAATTTATTTGCTTATTTATTTATTATTTTTATTTTTAACTTATTTAATTACTCAAACGACGTAACTTATTTTTTAACTTCTAAGTCAATAAACAAATAAGTAACTTTACCCAAACAGGGCCATTATTTGGTCTTCCTTGAGCACTATATAATAATTTTACGTGGTATTCTTAATTAATATGATTGTCACAAATTTTACGATAAATATATAATAATTTATCTTTGTTGAGTAATTAAAAGACAAAAAGTGATCCTCATTGCATAGGTTATGATCATTTATTTGTCGAAAATTTTACGTGGCATCGCTTATATGATATTATGGGAGTACCTAATAATTTTTCAATTTTGTTGGTTGGTTTGATTTGATTTGTTCAAGTTATTGATTCATGTTAGGTCTAAAAATACAAATCGATAAAATTAGTTTGATTTTTGAGTTCATATGAGATTAATCGATACTAACTCGAGAATCCAACCATATAAACCTAATTATTTTTATATATATAAAAATTAATAAACATAGTTTTTCTAAATTTTTTATTAATTTCTTTGTTATATTTATTAAATTTACAAATACAATTAATTATTCAATAATTTTATAATATAATTTAGTTGTACTTAGCTTCCATATGAATTTTTTATCCTTACACGACTAACAATTAGAACTTTATATAACTATCCTTCCATAAAAATCACAAGTTATTTATTTAAAAGTTAGTTGTTTAAAATGAATTATATATTTTTTTAATAATATAGCGAACCATGGGTTTAAATCGAACTACACATGATATTTATTGGGCTAATTTGGTTTGATTCTATTAAATAATTAATTTAATTTTAAATTCAAAAATATAAAATCAATTAAGATTGGATCGATTCTATATTTAATACAAAATGAACCAAATGGACGGACGTGGACCTTTAGTTTTAAAAAAACAGAGATGGGCAAGGACAAAACTTGAATTTCGTTGGAGGGGACCAAAAGCAAGGTTATATAAAAATTAAGACTAATAAAAAAATTGTATTTAGGTCTTGTTTGGTAATTTAATTTTAAATTAGATATTTTATTTAAAATTATTTTAAATTAAATAAAAATAATTCATTTGGTGAACTATATGAATAACTTTAAGTTAAAAGACAATAAGTGAAAAAACTTTAGCTTAAAGTAATTTTAAGCCAAAACTTTAAATTAGAAAAAAGTTGGCTTGTTGACTTATTTTTTCTTATTTTAGTTTAAATAACATCGAATTTGACTTATTAGTTTATTTTTGCTTATTTTTATCTTTTTTGAATTTTTTTTATATGTTGATAAAAAATTGTTATTTTTTCAACTTGTCTCAATTAGAATAGTCTAAAAAATATCATAATTTCACTAAATGATGAAAAATTCACTAAAAACGAAAAATGTACAAAATTAAATAAGCTAAATTCACCAATTCAAGACCAAGCTTATTTGATAGATTTTAATGATTAGATTTAAAAATATAATTTTTATAAAAAATATATTTGTAAAATAAAAGTCATGATATTTTTTAAAAATATATATAAAAGTATTTTCGATAAAAAAGTTAAAAGTCAATAAACAAAAAGATAGAAAGCCCAAGTTAAAAAAATGAGGCTTAAATAACATTTTGGCTTTAAACAAAAAGATAAAAAAGCTCAGTTTAAGATCGGGTTGCCAAACAAGACCTTAGTATATAAAAATAAAAATAATATTTTTTTATATTAATAAAGATACGACAATAAAACACAGCTAAAAAAGTTTATTTTCTAATGCATACCAACTATTGGTGATTTTTCTAACAAAATAATCAATTTTAGGATTCGAATCCATGCTTATGCTTAACATAATAATAATAATAATAATAATAATAATAATAAGTCAGAAATTAAAAAGGCGCAGAAAAATAACCAGAATTTAAAATAAATAATTTAGATACATTTTAAGTATAGCCTATAAAATACAAAGGTAACATTCTGAGTTCTTTATGTGAGTTTTTTTTTCGAGTTCTTAGGACTGGTTTGATAATGGTTACAATTTTTTGTTTTTTTATTTATAATAAATGAAAATATATTTTTATTTATTTTTATAAAAAAATAAAAATAAAAATATATTTGATACATAAATATTTAAAAAATAGTAATCAAAGTTGATGACCAGATATATTAGTTGGTGATGATAGCAAAAAGTAGCATTGGAGTCGGAGATAGTGTTTAGAGGCGGTGGCCGTATGTGGTAGCCAAAAATAATCGAATTTGGTGGTTAAATTTAGTGGTCGAAGGCGGTGGTTGAATGAGGTGATCGGAGATGATGGCCAAAAGAGATGGATAAGCAGGGATGATCGAAAATGATGATTGAAAATGATAGAGAAAAAAAATTGAATTAAAATTTTATTTATAAAATAAATAAATATATATATTTTTTGTTTACAATTTAATAAATGTTGAAAACTGTTTATATTTTTTGACAACAAAATTAATTTTTAAAATTTTTTTATCTACCGTGTAAAGAAAATTTAAAAATAAAAATAAAAATAAAAATAAAAATTAATAAATATAAACATTATCAAATGAGACTTTAATATTTTTATTTAAATAAAATAAAATAAAAATAAAGAAAGAAAGAGAGAAAGGGAGAGAAGATATCTACCAAGAACTAAGATACGTTGAATGAAGAGAGAAAGGAGAGATTTTATTATCTTTTATTGAAAGAGTCCACCAAATGGAAGACTTCCTTGTCCCATGCCATGCCAATGTCTGGTCTCTTTCAATCAATTTTTATTATCTTTGTATTTATATGGGATAAAATAAAAAAAATAATATTTAAATAAAAAATATAGAAGTGAAGAAAATAGGTAGCTTTATTGTTAAAAAGGGGCCCACCTATTATAAAAAAGACTTGTAGGGTTAAACAGGTAGGGTACCTATGAGAGATCTTTTGGGTTTTAATTTTATTGTGCTTTTAACATCGTCGGAGATGGGACCGAGAATTTGGTCCCAATTATTATTGTATTCAGATTAGAAAAAATTTGGGCTAGGCCTTATTTAGATGTTTTGTATTAAAATAAATTTTTATTAAAAAATATATTTTAATAAATTATTTATATTATTTTTATATCAAAATTATTTTTAATTATTTATAACAATTTCACTTACAAATTACATAGTCACTGCCACCACCATTAGATCATCACCACTCTCTACCGCGACCACCACCAAATCTTGTCGCCTTCGATTTCGATGGTATTTTTGCTGGCATGGATTTCTCCAGCGTCAGTCTCGACAGAGAATAAGAAGAAAAAAAAAATGAGACTTTTTTTTACATGTAACTAAAATGTCTTATTTTATGCAAAAATAATACATTTATTCTAGAAAAAAAAGATATTTCATAACAAATAACATTTCATAACAAATTACTTATTTTAATTGTGCTGTAAAAATACAGAGAGATCGAAGAATAACAAATGTTTCATTTTAATTATGCTGTGAAAATATAAATAGATCGAAGATACGAGATATTTTATAATAAATGAGACATTTAATTATACATTTAATATACAAAGATATCGAAAAAATAAAATATTTCATAATAAATGTCTCATTTTCAAAATGAGAACTCCTATTTTTTCAAAACAAATATTTTCCACCACCATTACTACCACCACTATTCCAGTTCTTGCTGGCTTCAATTTACACCTCCTGAGTAATTGAGGCCTAACTCTGCCGTCGCCACCCCTTTCTTCACATGTTTCCAGTTTCTTAATTCTTCCATTGATGACTTCATATTCTTTTGGCGAATGAAAGCAGCTTGACGATGAAGATGATGGCACGAGGTGTTGAGGGCATGCAATGAGACTAGGGTTTCAGTGAACTAGAAGCCGTGACGATGGTTGGTGGTGAGAGAAAGGGCAATGGCGAGGTGTGGAGAGTAGTGGTGAGTTGAGTGGTCGGCGACATTACAGATGGATGATGAGAGATTCCTGCGGTGGCAGATATGGTGTCAACGCCATTGTTGGTGTCGGCGTCGATTCTTTTGGAGGCGACTCGGCGGCAGATGGCGTCGACAAGGCCAAAAATAGGAGAAGAAGAAGAAGACGGCATAGAGCTCGACGGGGCTAGGGTTTCGCGTAGCCTTGGGGAAAAAGATACAAAAGAGGAGAAGAAGAGGACGGATTAGGGAAGAAGATGTGTTGGGAGGGATATATTTATCCAAACTATTAATAAATTTAAAATTTAGGATTTTATAGAATGTTTAAAAAGTAATTATTACTAAAAATAAAATAAGATCACTAAATAGGATTCTAAATTAATTTTTTCTTAAGATTAATTTTAATTTGTATTACTATTATTTTTATTTAAATTCTTATATGGGATATCTAAAAATTTATTTTTAAGAAATTTAGTATTTTTTAAGAAAGAATATGAATTAAAAAAATGAAGTTATTTTGGATAATTTGTTTATGGTGGTTTTTTCTATTAAAATGTTTAATATATTTTTACTTTCTATTTTTGAACTATAGTATTTATTATATTAACATGACTTTATTCATTTTTAGAGCATAGTTGACTTTTATTTCATGGTATTATAGTCAATTAGTGACTTTATAATTGACATTATATTATTTTTTATTTAAGCCCCCACGTGGGACTTGATTGGTAAATTTTAGTTTTTTTAACTAAAAAGTTAAAAAATTAATTGAATCATTTTTTTTTGAATTTCTATACAACATTTTTTGTGTGTGTATTGTCTTTGTACGTAAGTAAATAGATTTAAGAGATCAATTTTGTTCACAAACTTGCCATAGTTAACAGGATGAAAAATAATAAAAATTAAATTTGATATATAAAAAAATTTGTAAACTGTTATTAATAGCTTGTATTTAAATATTTTGAATCGCATTGTTAAGTTTTTTATTCAAGTTATTAGGTCAGTGATCTACTTGAGTCGTTACAAATAATATTAGAATTAATCATGATTGGCATAACAAGCTCCAAATGGGTAGAAATTCTAAGGTTATACACCTTGTACACACTTATAGGTTGATTTATGTCTGCTAATAAGATGCTATATTCACATCTTAATTAGAAAAACAAACGTGGCCAACGTTACTTGAGTGAAAAATATTGTGATATATATTTTAAGAAAATAAAAATTAAGTCTAATATAAAAATAAACTTGTAAATTATTATTAATAATTTAAATTAATTTTTTAAACTGTGTGATTAAATTATTTATTTAAATTATTAAACGAGTAATTTTTTTAAATCGATTGCGTAACAATGAAAACTAAGCATTAAAATAGAGGGAGGTGGACACGTGTTGTGGACCTGACAGCACGTGATTGGCGCAATAAAAAGTTTTCGGGCCACAACTCCTAGAACGGTGACTGCCAAAATGAAACAATTCGTATCCAATTGTATAGCAAAAAAATAATCCGACTAACTCAACTGATTTCGGATTTATTCCATCACAAAATATCAATAATTACAATGGATACTTCGTTATTTATGGGTATTAAAATTGAAGTTGACAGTACATAATGAATGGCAAATTATGACGTAATCTTAAAATACATGATGATGATGATGATGATGATGATGATGATGATGATGTGTATAGTATTTTTTGATAAATAATGAATTATAATTTATATAATAATTTTGTTTGGGTGCACATTGTTTATTGATTTATTTGTTTATTAGTATAAATTTTATTTAAACAAGTTTGTTTAGGTGATTTGTGTCTTATTTATTTATTTACTTATAAATTAATTTATTTAATTTATAAGTCAGCTTATTTATTTATAATCCTTATTTATAGGTATTAAAATTGAAGTCGATAGTACATAATGGAGGGCAAATTATGACGTAATCCTAGAGTACATGACGTGTACAGTATTTTTGATAAATAAAGGATTATAATTTATATAATGGTTTTGTTTGGGTGGATCTTGTTTATTGACTTATTTGCTTATTAGTACAAATTCTATTTAAGTAAATTTGTTTAGGTGACTTGTCGCTTATTTGTTTATTTACTTATAAGTTAGCTTATTTATTTATTTGGCAACCTAAACGAACTTATTTGTTTATTTGTTTATTTTTTTATTTTTAATTTATTTAATTACCCAAACGACGTGACTTATTTTTTGATTTATAAGTCAATAAACAAATAAGTAAGGTCACCCAAACGGAACCAATATGAGTCATTATTTATCTCTTAACTATTCAACAAAAATGACTTATTATGTTCTTACCATAAAAGTTATCGCTACCATATTGAATGAGAATACCATATGAACTTACTACAAAACTTCATATAGACTTGCTATGTAGTGCTCCAAGTGCACCAAATAATTACTCTTAATTAAGAACTAGCATGCCAACCCACTCTCTCAGACACAGAAAATTAAACTTAGTAATTGGTTTGAACCAAAATTTGAAGCAGCGTGTGACAATGTTATTTTCAACTGAAAGAATAAAAGTTTGATTGGCAACTAAGTTAAAGATTAATTTTTTTATATATATTTTTAGCTAAAAAGTTAGATTTAATTTAAAGTTGATTGTTTGGTAATTTAGCTTTTAAGCTAGCTTTTTTGAAATTGGTAATTTGGATAAAAAATTATATTTTTGCTTTTTGTTTGAATTGAATAATTTTGTCCTTTTATATATTTGATATTAACAATCATGCAGGTGTTGGGCAAAATTTTTAGCTTTTTGCTACTATTTTTAGTTATAAGTTACAATCTATTCCAAGCACCCACAACTTTTGTTACAAATTTCAATTAATTTTTCTTCTATTTTAGTTACAAATTTCAATTAATTTTTCTTCTATTTTAGTTACTAAGTTATGATTTTTACAAAATAATCATAACTTATGCTATAAGTTACAATTTATAAACTAGTAGTAGTATCTTTACCAAACACCCGCATATGTAGTTGGTAGTGATAGTAATAAGTTATAAATAGAAGGTATTATTGTATTTTAAAAATGGTTAAAGTTTAAATAGAATATTTTAGAAATTACTGTTTTGAATTGATTTTTTAACTTTTTAATTTTTTTACCAAATAATCTATATTAATTTTTTAATTATATTTTTAGCTAAAAAAATGGAAAAACTAAAATTGACAAACGGACCCAAGCACCGACTAACTGATAAACGGTACCGACTCCATGCATCATTTATGAAGACAACCACCACACATTCCACATGCACGTGGGGGGAGAAGTTGGATTCCTTATCCCAAATATTTATATATATTTTTTATATTAATGCATTAAAATTCATTCGATTATATAAGGATTTTAATGTATGAAAGTCTTAAAATATATTTAACAATTCTTAATAAAGAGAGAGACATATACTTTTTGGGTAGTGCCGTCCGGAGACCAAGTTTATAAAAAATAATGAAAGACTCGTTTATATATAAAATAATATAAAGTGAAATATAAAAATAATAGTTCTTTGAGTTCATTAAGGATTAATTCTTTTTTTTGGAGATTGTAAGAGCTCTAGTAATGTAAGATTTTGTGTTTTGTATTTAGTTATTTATGAAAAATATAATCAAATTTTGGTCTAAATTACCGTCAATGCTCCGGTCAAATATGTCAAATTTTTAAGTCATTAAAACTTTCAAATTTTATGGATTCCATTTTCAACGGTCCATGATTGTAGCCCCCATTTGTGTGATTGCTATCATGAAACGATGATAAGTAGTATGAAAATGACATTTGAAAAATACATTTTTTTGAACTTGAAGATATTTTCTTTTCGTTTGGGGTTAAACTGAAATGATAATCGATATATAATTGATAAATATATCAATATATATACTATAACATGTCCGTAAAATTCAACAGAACAAAATAAATGCTAAATATATAAGTAGTTACTCTATATTAATGATTTGATGACGACAATATCAATATTGAATTAATTGTACATTTTGCTGATAAAGATACAATACTTGAATTGGAGAATAAATTAGGTTGGATAGTGATAGTTATCTAATAATAAATAAGCTCTGAAAACATTTAATCACTATCTACAATTATTTAAATGACCAAAACACCAAAAACTCTAATTAACTTGCCCACATATTTGAAATGTTGATGATTAAAGTTCTAACAATCCTTTAACCTACAAAACAAACCCTAAAAAAGATTGTGTCCCACATATTTGTGACCGAAGAGTAAAGCATGCATAGAAGGAATTTTAATCGGCGGCTAATGCTGATAATATGGGGTATGCTTCGTGATCTTTGCGACTGCTCGATTTTATAATAATTTTTTTATCAAACATTTTGAGACTGGGTGTTCCAAACGGGATCCATTTCAAGAATTTAGGAGAGCAAATTCACAATGACAAGGGTATTTTGGTAAAGTATTGTTTGTATGGTACTAAAACTATCCAAAAACTGTTCACGGGACCAATTATTAAATATCTAAGTGATATTTTTGAACCTATACCAAGATTTCTCTAATTTTCCTTTAAAAAAGTGAACTGTGGCCCCCACCGCCCCTCTCAGTCAGCCCCTGTGCTCACCCATCTATCTATACACGCACGCATCTATTGCTAATCACTACCTATTTCTTCCTCTCTACACAATCTCTCAACTTAATGAATGCTTAATGACGAACCAACTGCATCACCATCGCCATAGTTTTACAGTCACTTTCTCTTTGGGATGACAAAATGCTGAAACAATATCAGTTAAAAAACCAAAACCATGGTTGATTTGTCAAGGATCTTACCAAGATATATAATTAAGCAACCACTTCCTTTATGCATTAAAACCCCTTTCTCCTTTTGAGCGGAGCATTGAGGATTTTAAATATCAGTCGTTATGTATAGTTATTTGGAATCTTGATATTAATATTTATTAATATATCAGTAAATACTGTTGGATATATATATATGAATGTATTATCAATTTGGTACATATTTGGATACTATAATTTAAAATCATGGTAGGACTCCATGAAATGACACAAGAAGAAGAAGAAGAAAATATCTTGAAGGGTAAAACTAACATAAATTAATTTTCATACTCAAATCTCTTCAGAACATATCCTCTTTTTGATCATAAGATAGCCACCTTTGTTTTTTTTTTTTTTGTTTTCTTCCGAGAACTTCTCAAATGTCAGAGCTAATTAAATCGGTTTCCTTCCAGGATGAGAGAGAGAGGAAGGTATGAAAGAAGAAAGAATATGAACGTTGAGGGAAACCTCAATTGTGAACAGGAGGATGCGTCTTAGGTGGGGAGTAATCTTGGTTAAACCCAGGTTGCTGCTCGTCGGCGCCGTCCCTTTTCCGGCGAGGCAGCCGCCAAGAAACAGAAAGAAAAGCTTTATTCCGAACGGCGGTGCCACCTGAGATTTTTGCTCTCTGGCCTTTGATCAGCTCTTTGGGGTTTGAAACTTTTGGGTTGTGATCATCTTTTTCGTCATCATCATCAGCCCTACTTTTCTTGACCATGATTCCCCCATTGGCCGCTCCAAGTTCGGTTGATGACAATGAAGTCTTGAACTTTGTTGCAACAACTGATCTCCTGACAGGACTGAATACTTTCTCATCATTCTGCACAGTACACCCCAAAACAGTTATTGTTGCAAGATATTTAAAAATGGAGCACTCAAGGAGTTATTGCAAAATAATTAGAAATTTTGAAGTGTTCAGTGTTCTATATATATATATATATATATATATATATATATAGTAGAGTGTTGGTGTTAGTTTATGTGCATTTGACTAATTTTTAAAGAATCAATTTCCTTGTTCACTAATGTAGACCCAAATAAAATGAAACATCTCACATGAGCTAGCACCAAAAAATTAAAATCATTTAGAAAGTTTCGAACTTAAAATTTTGGAAAGAATAAATTCTCTCTAAGTAATCTACAAACGTATCTATTCATATTGTTTGATGTTAATTGATACATAATTATATTACAGTTACTGATACATTTTCCTACGATGTTATCTAATACCGTAATTTAGAACTTTTGTTAAATTGTTCAAAGAGTTTTCATTATGAAGAGAGATAAAGAAGATAAAGTGATAAAAACAACTGAACACACCTTGTTTGGAAGGAGGAATTTCTTCTCAGGGTCATCCTTCTCCTTCCCAATTGCACCAAAACCCCGGGCGTTACATGCTTGGAAAGAAATACACAGAAGAAAGAGAAGCAGAGGGGATGAAACTGACATGTTAAGGAAACAAGAGACGAGGATGATCAGTTTGAAGATGTCTAGGTTAACAGAAAATTAATCTTATTGTTTCTGTGTGTTGGGCCGGGATATTAGGTTTAGAGTGCTGGGAGGTATTTGTAAGATCGAAAACAACAGGAAAGAGTCAAAGACAAGCATTAAATGTAGGTTTTTGGAGGAGTTAAAGGGTTTCTTTTGAAGAACATGCAGATGTATGAAGAATGAGGAAGCAGAAGGAAAATGGAGATATGGGTGGCCTCCCTTCTGTCTCTTTCCTCTCACAAATCAAACAATTGGGACCCAAAGAGAGAGAGGGAAAGAAAGAAGCAAACTCAGAGAGAATGCAGAATTTTAGTTAAGAGGGCGAATGGTCCTTATATGTTTTTACCGAAGGGAATATTAAGTTTTAATTTTTTTTTAAAATAGGCGAATATATATAATTTTGTAATTTTTTATTTAATTCTACTATATTTATTAAAAAAATACATAACTTAGGAGAACGATTGCCCACATCTGCTCTCTTAGGTCCATCTATGCAATTCTTTGGTAAATATAATGAAGCCTTGTTTGGGATAAATTTTGAGGTTTGACTTGTTTTTGTTTTTCTTCGATTTTTTTTTCTTTCAGTTAAAGAAATTTTTTTTTAAAAAATAATTGATTAAAAATTTGAGAAAATAAATTTTTTTGATCAAAAGATAAAAAAAAAATTTACTAAAGTCTAAAATAAGCAACATAAATGCATTGTTTGGGCTAAATTTTAATTTCTTTGCTTATTATTGTCTTTTTTAAAAGATGAACCAAAAATTTGTGATTAAATGATGAAAGAATTTGACTGAAAATAAAAATAAATAATATAAAATTTGATTTTTTTGGCTTTTTAAAAAAAAACTTTTTTTTATATATTTTGATAAAAAAAAATTTCTTTTAGACTCATCATAATGAGAGAAGTCAGAAACTATAATAATTTGATAAAATAATAAAAAATTTAGGAAATGTAAAAATAAAGAAAATAAAATAATCAAATTAGTAATATACCAACAGGACCTTTACTTATTAGCTTATTTTTATTTTTCTAAACTTCTTTCATATTTTGCTAAAATAAATACTTACTTAACTCATCTAAAAAAGTTATAATAATTCAGAAGAAAAATACTAAATAATAAATAAAGAAGTCATTATCAGATGTGGGCCTAATAGCACAGAAGTATCGCAAGGCTATAGGGGCCAAGGCCCCCT
>JAOTRH010171827.1:0-12375 GCA_034768845.1 Heliamphora exappendiculata | reverse complement strand
GGGGGACTGGTGGTTTGGGGGTGGTGATTTTGGGGTAGATGGTGGTTTTAATGGCGATTTTGGGGGTAATTTTGGGGTGGGGACGGTGGTTTTCGTTAAATTGAACGAAAATTGTAACGGTTGGGGCTCTTTGATGTTAAAATCAAATTTGATGAGGTGTTAGTGCAATTTTTGTAATCACATGGGAGAGTTTCTGTTTTTATCAGAAACCTCAGGAGGGGTCAGTGTAATTTACCCCTTGTTTTTTTGTTTAGTATTTTCAACAACAGTATATTAGTTTTTTTGGTGTGATTTTTTTTGGGTAAAAAAAATTTCTACTGTTTTGATCGTTCCAATTTTAATCGTAATATCAATTTTAATTAGTTTAGTTTTTTATTAAAAAAAATCAATTTTGTCATAAAAAATATTTTTAATCTTATTCAAGTGTAGAATATTATTTGTAGTGGAGTTTAAGCATTCTGATGGCCGAATCCGCTGAAAGAAAAAACTTAGAGGGTTCAAGTAATTATCTGCAGAGAACTATGGTATCTAACACAAAATTTGAAGTTGAAAAATTCGATAGAACCAACAACTTTGGTATGTGGTAATGCAAGGTGATGGATGTTTTGATTCAAGAGCAGTTGGATTTCACCTTGGAAGATAAACTAGACGATATATCAGACAGAGAATGGGACAAATTAAATCAACAAACTTGTGGAACAATTTCTTTATGTCTTGCTAAAAATCATAAATATTTTGTGATGAAAGAGTCGAAGGCAAAAGATCTTTGGAAGAAAATAGAGGAGAAATACTTACTGAAAAACATAGAGAGCCGTCTTTATTTGAATAAAAACCTCTTTCGATTTCAGTTTCAAGAAGATACTTTTATGTCAGAACATTTGATTAATTATAATAAGATTCTTGCTGATTTGCAAATTTTGGATGTCGAGATTCAAGATGAAGATTATGCTTTGTTATTGTTGAATTCCTTACCTAATTCATATAAATATCTGATTATCACACTTTTGTACGAGAAGAAAAAGATTCATTTTTGTGATGTATCCAGTATTTTGATAAACAACGAGTACTGCCGGAAAGATAAACATGCCAATTATGATACATCCAATGAAACATTGTCAGTAAGATCTGGTTCAAAGCAATATGAAAAAAAAGAGAAGTTTTTTGTCAAAATCAGGTGGTGATTTATCTGGATTGAGGAGAATTGCTAAAGATGAATGTGCTTATTGTCATGATTTATAGCACTAGAAGAAGAATTGTTCAAAACTGAATGAACAGAAGAAAGACACAGCTTTCATAGCCAATACTGTCAGTGAGGATGAAGATTCTGATGTTGTCTTGACGAGTTCACAATTTGTCTGCCATTCTGATGAATGAATTTTAGATTCTGGATGTTCCTATCACATGTGTTCCAATTGGGATTGATTTTTTGACTTCACATAGATAGATGGTGGAGTAGTGCTTATGGTCAACGATAATGCCTGTAAGATTCAAGGGATAGGAAGTATCCGTTTAAAGCAGTATGATGGAACTATCACGGTTATTTCTGAAGTTCGATATGTACCAGACTTGAAGAAGAATCTTATCTCACTTGGAGTTCTAGACTCGAAAGGGTTCAAAATCAGTATGAATTGTGGAGTTCTCAAAGTTATGTTGGGGGCACGTGAGATTTTAAAAGGTATTATCCGTGGTAATTTGTATTTTCTATATGAGCATACTTGTAAATGTGGTGCTAATACAATTTTTAAGAAGTCTGATAAGAGTAAGTCGAGTCCCAACATTGTTTGAATTTGACCAATTTGTTAAAGTGTTGAACACCTACGGGTGTATGGCGTATTATGACGCATCTGATTATAGCATTAATCTATCAATATGTTTTTTTTGAAGTGTGGTCACTCTAGGTCAATTTGGCGCCATAAAGCGCATTTGTATGCAGAGTTTATCTGTTGATTTGTTTGATTCAGAAATTTGAGTACTTTTAGTGCATTTCGTGGCAGTTTTGGTATGTTGATTTGTTTAAGATATGAATTCTCGCCAAGGTAGAGATTGCTGAGAATTTTAGCTCAAATCCTATTTGAGTTAGGATAGACTTCTAGTCTATCATGATTACTAAATTTGAATAGTTCTGAATAATATGAATTTACAGTTGTTTAATTTATTTTGAACTCGACTAGTACAAATTTAATTAGATTATATATTTTTTTTCTCTCCTATAAATATGAATATAGTCTCAGATTATTTGTATTCAATTTGTTTGAAAGGAGAGTTTGTGAGTGTTGAGTGATTTATATTCGTTTATTCACATATTGAAATTTATTGCTCGTGGACGTAAGCAAATTGTCGAATCACGTAAAATTTGTCTATATTTGTTTTGTTTGTGATTATTCTGAGTTTTTGTACACAACACAAAATAACATATTTTAAATTTAATTTAAAATTTTGGCTTAAAACATAAAAAAGAAAAAATTTATTTTTAAGCTAGTTACCAATTGAGCCCTTATTTAATATTTTTTTGTTAAGTGCATTATATTTTTTAAACAATTATAATAGTTTTTAAATTATTATTTTTAATTTTTTATAAACTTAAAATTTAAAAAATAATAAAATTTTCAATTAAATCACGACTCAAGTTATATTCTCTATATTTTTTTTTAACAAAAATACCATAATAACAGATAATCTAATCTCATGAAAATTTAATAAATTAAATATTTATTGACCGAGATAGGTTCGAACGGTGTCCATACTGAATATTTATAACCCAACCACCACTTAGGAAAAAAAATTTAAGAGACTCACACTCCTAGTCAAATCATGAACAAAATCATCTATTATCATATTAGTGAAATTTAGTTGAATAGTTTAAGTCGGTCGTACAAATTCATGAACAAAAGTGGTGTTTGTATTTATTTTTGTCAAATTACTTTTTTTTTTTGTGTTTAACATTTTTTCAGTTTTAACTAATTATTTTATTTTAAAAATTTCTCAAAAAAATTATCTCAGTAAAATTATTATTTTTATTTTTCTCACATTAATTTTGAAAATTTTCTTTTTTTAGTTTTTTTTTTTACGAAGAGAAGTAGAAAAATAAGAATTTTAAAATAAATATAAAAAAGTAAAAAACAAAAAAAAATCAATATTTTTTTAACAAACACGACCAGTACGGTCCATCGGGGATAACATGCTTTGTACACGTCTTTCTTCTCCACTTCCATCGCATCAATCTTTTATCTTTTTTTTTTTTTCTTTTCTTTTTTCTTAAAAAAAAGAGAAAAACGAAAGTAAAAACAACACTTTCCTGTTGCTTCGTCTCGACGTACACGAGATCACGGGAATCTCACCGGTGATAATCACAACTACTTATCACTCAAATGACAGGGTTTCCTTCGCTGAAAACTATCATCTTATCACATAAGCTCAAATACTTATCCACTGGCCTTCTACGAACCTCCCACAACTTTCCACAATCGATAAAACCCACTCGCGCCTCAAAGGGCGTGCAATGATGAAAAATTTGACATAACCACGCGCCCCATCGCTCGAGCTCTTTAACTTGGCCATCTTTGGACAACCGCCTTAAATTATCTTTTTAACATAGAAATTTTTAAAAATTATGAGAATTTTGTTTTTTTTAATTCAAATGTTTTTAGTTTTTTTTAACCTAATTTTTTATATTTTTTAAAAATATCATTACTTTTTTTATACTTATTCATTTTTTATAAAAGATACGGTTAAAGAGAGTCAAATGAGTTTTGAATAATATCCTAATTGAGACAAATTTTTTTTAATATCAATATATTTTTTGGTGTGAGGTCTACTACTTGTACAAATATCAGCACACTTTATACAAATATCTATACATTATATATTTTTTAACCACAGTCAAATGAGTTTCAATTAGCAATTTTTTAATAAAAATTATATTTTGAAAATATACTCATTAAAATATATTAAATAAGATCTATATTAAATATAAAATTATTTAAAAATAAATTTTAAAAAATTATAATAACTTTAAGATTTTTTTTCTTTTTACATTAAACTATTTTAAGTATTTGGCTAAAATGCCACGCATATTCTAACCAAAGAAAATTTTTACTTTTTTGACTTAAAGTGATTTAAAACGAAAAAGTCGACTTAAAATTGGTTGTCAAATGAACTTATTACTTCTATATAAATTATTTATATAAAAATTAAACTGATCGAATACCACTAATTATATAATTAAATTATATTTTTGTTGAAATAAAAAAAGTGGTTAAATTTATCGTTAAATTTTTAACACAAATATAATTTTGGATCAGAATAATTTCTTATAGATGATTTATATATTAAAAATAATAAAATAAATAGTTCAAATCATTAAAATGAGTCTATTTTGAGTCCACAATTAGTGAAAATTATCTTACCTAAAGATTTTTTTGAAATTATTTTCAAAGTTTTCATAAATGATTATCAAGTACTTCAATTACGTGTCGATTTATCTGCGAGTTTTTTGCATTAAATATGATTTACAAGCTAAATATCACATAGTTTATATATATTTTTATTTATGTTCGAGATTAAAATTTTAACTTCTCGATCAAGTTGATTTCTTCAATTCAAAAATTTGAAGAAATATATCATCAAACAGTTTAGTTTGGCATCAAGTCATTTTGGTTGTCAAATTATATTCGCTTCAAAAACCGAAACGGAGATTTATCATTGTATTTGATATAAAATACGAAAAAATAAATCTATTTATTTTTAAATTAATAAAGTATTATTAGATATATATTTGTATTTTATATTATAGATAATTTTTTGTGTTACCAAGTCGATGAAAAATTATTTAGTAAGTAGAAAATATCACATCAGTGTGTTGACGTAGCACGATCACCTAATATATGCACATTATTATTTATAATTTTAAAAATTAATCATACATTAAAGGAAATTAGTTATCGTGGTATTTGGTATTATTAAAATTAATAATTTATATATTGTAGTAGAAATTGTAAATATTTGATAAAAATCGTAATTTATAACTAAAATAAAAAAATAATTATAAGTTATAGTAAAAGTTAAAAATATTTAAAAAAAATTATAATTTATTTATAATTAAAATTAATAATAAAAAATAAAAATTACTAACAGTAACTTTATCAAACAAATTATATAACTTATAACATATTAATATGTTTTTATATTAAATAAATACGTGCCATGCATGCATTGTATAAATATAAAAAATATTAACTATAGTTGTATTCTCTAGTTATATAATAATTTATTTAAATTTGTATTTGGATTAATTTTTTTAGTAATTTTTAAAATTTTTAATTTTTTTATAAAAAATAAATATTAAATTATATAAAAAAAAGTAAAAAAAATCTAACTAGTCTAAATCAATTGACTTTTTTTTTTTTGGGCTTCTGTCAAAAAACTTAAAAAAAAAAAGAAAGCCCAAAGGCTAAGTGGAGGAACCGGAGAGAGCTGGACTCATCATTCCTCTCCACGTAACAATTGTGCGTGGTGTCCCGACACGTACGTTAATTTAGTTTCGTACACGTTTTTACGTTATTATACGCTCTTAATGGCGCGTAGAGAAATAAATTTTTGTTTCCTCGGAAAACACAGAGTGAGAGAGAGCGCATTAATTTTGATGTCCAAAGCTTAACGTGTCACTCACAGTTTTGGTACTCTCTTAACCATTTCTAGAGAGAGAAAAGATAGAAAGAGAAAAGAAGAGATGAGAGAGAAAGGAAAGGACTCCTCAGTCATATAAAACCGACCGACCCCGTCCCCCCTTCGTCGTTCATCCCTTATTGCAATTTTTCTCGTCCTTCGATCTATTCTTCTCCCTCCTTCTCCTTCTACAAGTCAGTTGAAGGTATTCACATCGAAGATCTTCTTTATCTCGTTCTTCTTGATACGTTTATGGAATGCAATTGTCTGTTTGTTTGATTTGATTCGATTTCTTGATTGATTGGTCACCGGAGCCCTAATTTGATCGAATTGTGGTGTGTTTGTAGTCGTCGATTAGTCATATTCGGGTAACGTGTGAGGTTTTGATCTCTGTTGTGGATTCAATTGGAGACGGATATGTCTTCGCTGAGCAGAGAACTGGTTTTTCTGATACTTCAGTTTTTAGATGAAGAGAAATTCAAGAAGACAGTTCACAAGTAAGGGATTTATTCCTTCTTTATTTGCATTGGTTTTTAATCTGCGTGATGATTTTAATTTATGATTTCGTTGATGAAGTTTGGAGAAAGAGTCGGGGTTTTTCTTCAACATGAGGTACTTTGAGGACGCTGTGACTAATGGGGAGTGGGACGAGGTGGAGAAATACTTGTCCGGGTTTACGAAGGTGGATGATAACAGATATTCCATGAAGATTTTTTTCGAGATCCGAAAGCAGAAATACCTTGAAGCACTGGACAAGTAAGTGCTGGCTTGACGTAATTGAATGTGGAACATACATGTAACATGTTTGATGTTGACGATTGACGAATTTAATTTGATTTTTTGAGGGTACTAATATCTTAGTATGTCGTTTTTTTTTGTTTTTTGTTTTTTGTTTTTGTTTTTGATTTGATTTATTTCTTGCAGGCGTGATCATGCTAGTGCTGTAGAGATTCTTGTGAAGGACTTGAAAGTCTTCTCCACTTTTAATGAAGATCTTTTTAAGGAAATAACGCTACTTCTGACTTTGGAAAATTTTAGGTACAGTAAAATTCTTGTACTGAATTGTTGTTGTTGATGCGGCGATGTAAACTATGGGTAGGGATGAGTTTTATGATTAATCTCCTACTCAACTATTACATGACGAATTTGGAGATGAGCTTTGAGAACAATTTTACTTGGTTCATGGGATAGCTTTAAAACACAGGGGTGGAGCAAGAAGGAACGGGTGGGCCTAATTTAGTCCGTTTAATTTGGGTAGTGAGAAACATTTGCAATGAAATGAAAATGTTTTTTCTTTTCCTTTTCAATATATGTTGAGACGCTTAAATATAGAAAAAAAAACTTGAAAATGCATTGTTTGGAGAAGTTGCCAGTTTTTTGTATTTATTTACAAATCTTTGTTATAAAATGTTTTTATAGATTGCGGATCTTTTTGGTTGATGTTGACTGTGTTTGTTGACATTTTGGATTATTTACATTTTGAAAAGCCAATTATAGGCTTGATTGCATGGTTATCACAACCAAACCAAATGGGTTGAGGGATCGTTTATCTGTTAATTGGTCCAACAGCAGTTCAATCGGTCATGTAATTGGTAAAAAATTTATGAGAATGAAAAAGTATAACAAGATTTAAAAACATAAATAAGTATTCAAGACAACTAAAATTCATATAAAACATCTTCTGTCATGCATTAATTCACATGTTGAATTGAGTTTTGTCTAACCATGTAAAAGACTTCGGTTGTTAGGAATTCTTCTTGGCTTAATTGTCTATTGCTGTCTTGTTTTTGTTTTGTTTTTCTGTTGTGTTCTATATTTGCTAATTGCTAGAAGACTAAAAAGGTTTGTACTTATTCATTGCAAGAGTGGAGTAAATTATAGGCAAGTATATCTATGCAACAAGTTTATATGTCCCGGATTTGCTATTCTTTCTTGTAAGTAAACCACCTAGTTGAGTTGGTTCATAAAAAATCAGCCGGTTCATATAGTTGTGATATAGTTGTGAGCATGGTTATCGAAGATGACCGAATTAAGGTGATCTGGGAAGAGAGGGACACTCAGATGGCATAAGACCATTGAAAGTGGAGAGAGAGAGAGAGAGAGAGAGAGAGAGAGAGAGAGAGAATGTGGTAGTGTGTAAATAAGCTTTTGATGTACATGTGAGGAGAGGTTATATCCCATTTGGGTTGTCTCTCTATAAAGGTGGAGACCTCTTTTTGTAAAAGGGTTGGGCCACTGTGCCAACTCATCCTCACGGCTCTTACTGGTAGGTGTGATACACCTACGGATCACATGTTTAAGGGAGGTTAGAGAACGATGACTATAAAGGGTGCTATGCAAATCTGACAATGCTATTAACATTAGCAGCTAATTCACAACTCCCTAATGGTCGTGCATGGGCGTCCCATACTCAAGGCACCAACCTTATGGGAGTGAATGCCTAGGTTGAGCTCTTGACCTAGGCAAGCTATGTAGTTTAGGGTCCAAATTTGAATAGAGAAGTCTAGGTGAGCTATGCTGTCGAGTGGATGAGTTACACCAAGAGGCAAAACACGCCACTAAGCGAGGAGGTGTGGTGTCAAATGGGTGGGGTGCGCCATGAAGCATGCTGCTGACCGAGGAATACTGGCCGTCGACTATGGGATATGATGATCTTCGAGGGGGATGCTGGGTGAGTAGAGTCGTTCGATTGGATCCAAAGGAGTCAAAATCATAGCCAAAGTTATTGGTATAATATGGCTTACCAGATAGACAAAATGAATCTATATCTATATACCTATAATGTTAAAATGTAGTTTACTTGCATTTCTAGCCTAATATATGAAGCGAACTGGCTTAGGCTCTAATTCCAAATTGAATTAGCTGGTTTAGTTTGGGTCTGATAGCATTGCTTGAGTGTTCTCTCTTGCCATCCCAAAAGGGTAAGGTCAAGCTGCAAGGTACAAGTCGCAGTTGGGCTATTATAGGTGCACAAACCAACAAAGAACGTGTAGTGATTGATGAGCTGGGGGAAAAATCATACGGAGGACAATTCGAATACCAAGGGAGATACTAGTATTATGCCAACACTAAGGACCTGAACAAGAGATATTGATTAAGTCCGAATTCTATCACTGTGGAATTCAGAGAGTTGTGGTTTGGAGGCTAGAAAGATAAGGTTTCGCCAAGCACTATAATGCGGTATAGTGCGATAGGTGGGTTAAACTTGAGAAAATAGACCACAATGATGAGTTCTTTCATGCGTGCATGACTGCATAACAACTCTAGCAAATTTATTATCTCCTTCGGTGATGAGATATGTGTCATCATGAGTGACGTGTAAATCTTGTAACATTCTTCCCTATAAATAAGGCAAGGTACACCGTTTACATCAAGTTAAGAAGAGAAGACGCAATTCCATTCATCTTCTTCGTCTCAAACCCAGTGCACTCGAGCTTTGAGGAAACCCACTGCCTCTTTTGACTGAACTGCTTAATCAAAAAGGCAGGCCATGTCTTTTTTTTTTTTGGTTAGATGGGCTAGAAGCCATCAAGGGATTTGGAGATTTATTTTCATTTCTTTAACCATTTTAACATGTATTGAGTATGGTCGACACGAAGTCAACAACATATCAATTGAACCTAAATCTTGTAGCAAGGCAGAGGAATAAAGTATTTTAGCACTCCATCCCTATCGCAATTTTTATGCAAATGCTGGAGGTGCAATTTGGGCTTGGTTCATTTCTTGGAGCAGCTGTTGTTTGGTGCAATTGTAAGACATTGGTTGTCGAGCTTTAAAATTGGGTTTTCTGGGGAAGGTTTCTTCTGAGCCCATTGCTTCACCACAGGTCTGCATGGTAGCCTTATTTTGGCTTTCAGATTTTAATCTCTTGAATGAATAATTTCTGAGGTTGAAGGGATATATTGTTGAAACCAAAATTGGCAATCACTGGCTGATTCTTATATCTTTTGTGAGCCTGTTCACCATGGTAATAGTTGATTGAATAGACGGCAGAATGTTGGTAAGTTTGTTGAATTGATGAAAAGAATAGAAAATGTTGGGTGCTTTGTTAATTTTCCCAGTGGCGGTAATCGATCCCTCTTGGGTTGGCGCACTGGGCAGCTACTGGAAGAAGTAGCAGTTGGTTCATTATTTAAATTTGGAACAGCGAATCCTTTGTTACTTTTAGTGGTCACTTCTTCATATATTACCAAAAAAATAAATGAATCAGTAGATAAAATTTAATTTTGGGCAGGTGGAGTGACATATCCTTGGGCATATTAATTGACAGCTGACGGCAACTACTGGGGTTTGCCTACATGTTAGCGAGATACATAGAAAATACATCTTAAACTGCAATATTCTCGATTAAAATTCTTCCTTTGGGGACAGACCAATGGAGAGTTATTTATAGTCTCTAGCGGGTTTCAAGACTTAAAAAAAATTGTTAGCAAAAGAAATATGCTAAAAACCATACATGAAAGAGGAAACTGTTTCCGAAATACATTATCAAACACAATGTCACTTATATATACAGGCATATATATAGCCAAATCATATATCCTATCAAAACCTAAAGATGTTTTTGGGCCACAGTTTAAATCGTTTGAAACTAGACATATGGTAATCTAGGTGGACGAGGAATCACACCCCTTCAAAATTATGAATTATTCCTTTTGGAACAATGTAGTTTCAAAAGATATTGGTGTGATCCTCTCCCTGGCCTCTTCCCAACCTCGAGAGACTAGGGAGGAAAAGCAAAAAAGAAATATTGTACTGGCCCTGAACCAAACTATTCTCCACTTCGTTCATTTCATAAATGATAGTTACTGACCTAGGGCAGTGAGGCTGATGCGCTTCCAACCAAAGGAGATTGATAGTGGTCACTATAGCACACTTGCCGTATGTTAGTGGAGAGGTATGGAAGATAGATATGATGCATGCTTAGGAGAAATTCCAAATATATAAAGTGCATTTGAAACACAAGATTTGGATCTTGAATTTGGCTTGTGGATGTGAGAGAGGCACGTGTCCTATTATAAGTTTTCATTTATTAGTATTTTATAGGGAGGTTTTTGGTTTCAGGGAGAATGAGCAACTTTCTAAATATGGAGATACCAAGTCAGCCAGGGCTATAATGCTTGTTGAGCTAAAGAAGTTGATTGAGGCAAATCCGCTCTTTCATGATAAGCTTCAATTTCCCAACTTGAAGAACTCAAGGCTGCGGACTCTAATCAATCAGAGGTAATTTAATAGATATGTTGTATATCCATTTTTTTTCCCCGTTCAATGTGATTTTTAGTTTCTATCACCAAGTAATATGTTCGGTGTTTTCACCCTTGTTTATTGGATTTCAGCTTAAATTGGCAGCACCAGCTTTGCAAGAATCCGAGGCCTAATCCGGACATAAAAACCCTTTTTGTGGATCATACTTGTGGGCAACCAAATGGTGCTCGAGCTCCGTCCCCTGTTACTAATCATCTAATGGGTTCCATGCCTAAAATGGGTGGTTTTCCGCCGCTAGGTGCTCATGGTGTAAGTCAATGAGATAGTCATTTCAGGAATTTGGACCTGGGCACCCTCCATATTTTACTTTTTGGTTGTTTTGTCTCCAGCCATTTCAACCAGCACCAGCACCTATTACGGCGTCTCTTGGAGGATGGATGCATCCATCTTCTGTGCCACATCAGGCTATCTCTGCAGGGCCTATAGGCATAACTGTTCCAAATAATGCAGGTAATCAATAGTTTTTTATATGGCTATTATTTGTTTACCTTGATTCCTGCCTAAGTTTGATAGAATACAGTTGGACCATCTACTTCAAAAAGTTCAGGGTGAGTTACAGAATGTAAGGTTCAGTAAACAGATAATGGCCATGAATATCATGTAATAAACCTTATGATTTTTTTGTTTATCATACTTGTTGATATGCCATTCACCCAATATATGCTTTTAATTTAAATGGGTTTAGAGATATTTGTTTTCACCTTATTCAATGGTAATCTCGGATATATACGCCAGGCAAAAAATTTCTGGTAACCCTTTCTGCAAGCAAGATTACTAGTGTCTGCAATTAGAACTTAGCCTTGTGTCATAAGATATGCTGTTTTAATATATATTTCAAATTGTGCTTGAATTTGTTTTTTAGCATAATGTTTCTCTCAGTAGTTATTGCTGCTCAAAATTACTCTTGAGATCAATTTATACTTCTGCTACCAAGTCATAGTATGAAAAAAAATTTGACTTAGGAAAAATATAAAAATAAAATATTAACTAAACCAAACTAAGCATTTGTCCCAATCAATTGAGGTTGGTTACATGAATCATTTTACACGCATTCTGTTCTGTTAAGGGCCATATTTTCAGTTAGATAAAAATAAATATTGTATACCTAAAAGTCTTTCAGTTTGGATCATAGTTCTAAATAACAGCCGTTACGTAACGGATCGGTCGTTACGTAACGGAATATTGAAAGCCTGTTCCCGTTACATAGTAGAAAAATGGTCACGCAGAGAATTCCCAGCGTAACTTCCATTACTCCCGTTACGTAACGGGTAACCGTAGTGTATCGGTCTGTAACGGCCGTTACAGACGGTACGGGACCCGACACACCGACAACTAAGAGAGAAATGAGAACTTACCTTTTTCCTTTTCATTTGTCGTCTTCAAGCTTTCTGCTTTCCTCTTCCGAACTTCTCTTTCATCTTGCTCTTCGAATCGTTGACTTCAGTT
>JAOTRH010171816.1:0-12375 GCA_034768845.1 Heliamphora exappendiculata | reverse complement strand
CATTAAAGAATATTTATTTATAGGAAATGAAATATTAAAATCATCAAAATTAATTAATGAAGCATTTGTGCTAACATGAGACTTAAGAGCCTATCAAATCGAGTGTTCCATAACCGAGATGCCTACATAAGTTCATAAATAGATCTCTTAAGCTTGCACAGCATGTGCTCCAACTCTTTATTATGAAACTGTTTAGTTGTACCATATAGATACACTCGTCAAGACTTTTATCAAGAAAAGTTTTCTTGACATTCATTTGCCAAATTTTGTAATTGAAATGAGCTGCAATGGATAAGAGAATCCGAATAAATTTAAGTGTGGCTACCAGCGAAAAAGTCTCCTCATAGTCAATCCGTTCTTTCTAAGTAAACCCTTTTGTAGTAAGTCTAGCTTTGAAGGTTTTCATCTTCTTATCTACTCTTCTCATCCTCTTATAAATCCACTTGCATCTGATGAGTTTTATCCCTTCAGATAGTTCTACAAGTTTCTAGACCTGATTAGAGTACATAGACTCCATCTCTAAATTCATAGCCCTTTGCCATAATTCTGCATATTCATCTTGAGTCCTTGGTTGAATTATAAGGTTCAGTATCCAGTTCATCCAGGAACCTATCGAAATACTCTCCCAAGAACATATATAGATCGGGTTGACGAACAACCCTCCCACTACGACAAGGCACTACTTGCGTCTATGTACTAGTAGTGGCATGCTGTGCTGATTCTGAATCCTGTGCACTATTACCCGCATGCGCCTCTGGTTGTGAAATCAGCATGTTAATGGTAGCATCTTGATCTGGTTAAGGATCTACACGTGTCTTGATAATCCTTCCACTATAACGAGGCAATGGATATCGATGACACTTCCTCGTGGCGCTTCTACCGTACTACTGATACTTTCTCTCAGCTCTTTTAGAATATTTATTCTCCTGGGCTTGTAGTTCATTACATAATTTTCTTCTAAGAATCGGGTATTGGCACTTACAATGACATTCTAATTCTTAGAATTATAAAATAAACCATCATTCGTTCCCCTAGAATATCTAACAAAGAAACAGACTTCCGTTCTTAGTTTCAACTTATTTGTGTTCCTTTTCAGCACATGTGCTGGACACCCCCAAATTCGAATATTCCTTAGACTACACTTACGCCTCGTCCATAATTCTGTGAGAGTAAATGGTACTGACTTAGAAGGTATCAAGTTCAAAATATAAGCTATTGTCTCTAATGAAAATCTCCAAAACGAATCAAGTAAGTCTGAATAACTCATCATCGATCTTACCATCTCTACAAGAGTCATATTCCTTCTTTTTGATACGCATTCTGTTGTGGAGTGTCCGGTGCAATCAACTGGGATATAATCCCCTCTTCTAACAAATAGTCCCTAAACTCTCTAAAGAGGTACTCGCTACCACGGTCAGACCAAGGTGTCTTGATATATTTACCTAGACGCTTCTCCGCTTTCGCTATAAATACTTCAAATTTCTCAAAGCATTCAGACTTATGGTGCTTCAAAAAATGTATCCATACATTGAGTAATTGTCAATATAAGTGACAAAATACTCAAAACCTCCTCTAGCTTAGATAGTTATAGGTCCATATAAGCCAGAGTGAACTAGTTCAAACAGTTTTTTAACTCCATAGCCTTTAATCGAAAATAGCCTCCTCGTCATTTTACCTTCCAAGCAGGATTTACAAACTAAAAGTGTCTCCACTTTTAATAAACTCAAAGGTTCATCTTCAACCAATCTATTTATTATTTTCAGATTAATATGACCTAGGCGTAGGTGCCAAAAATACGTTTAGTTCATTAAAAATGGTTCCTTTATCTTAAATGGTGAATTAGATATATTATTTAATTCATTCAGTTGCAGTTTAGGAAAAATTAGAGTAATAACATAAAGATCATCCACCAATATATCAGAACATATAAATTGTTTATTGTTCTTAATAATCATATAGTTATTAAAATAAACCAAATATTCGTCTTTAATCAATCTAGAAACATAAATTAAATACATTATAATGGATGATACATAAAGTTAATCTCTCAATATTAAAACTCAATATCTACTGAAGTTGAGAGTGGCATCTCCTACTACAACTGCTGCCACCCTTGTAGTATTGTTCATATGCAGGTAAATCTCCCCATTACTAAATTGTCAAATTTTCTAAAACCTTTGCAATGGATTACAGAAATGATTAGTTGCTCTTGTATCTACACACAAGGTACCAGTAGATAACACCGCTAAACATGTTTTCACAACTAGTGAACAGAAATTACCCTTATTGTTTTGCTTGTCAAGATAAACTAGACATTGCTTTTCCTATGCCGTGTCTAGTTGCAGTGAAAATATCTGCCTTTTGATTTTTTCATAGCAGTCCATGGCCCACTAACTACCTTGGAAACCTTGTCACCCTATTTCTGAACCGTTTTCTTCTTCTAACCTTTCAGTTTAGAGGAAGAACCATTTCAAAAACAAACACATTTTTTGGCATCCTAAGAATACTCTCGGCAGTTAAAACTATATCTATATTCCTTTTTCAGTCAACATACTTAAGACCCATAAGTTTGTTTTCTTTGAGTATAGTCGTTAGTGAATTGAAAGTCACTTTAATTCTGAGAATCACGTAATTAAAAATCATTAATTATGATGAGCAAAATTTTAAATTTTATTTTAAAATAAGTTTTTTTTACTATTTTAAAAAAATTCCCCAGCAACCTAGTACAGCATGAATAACATACCAGAAGAACGTCTATACTCAAAGAAAATTAAATAGCAGACATGGCTTCAGTCCTATAAATAATAGCAGTAATTCAGATAGAGATAATACTATTATTTAAAACTAACGGTAAACCATCATCTAATCCCGAATCAATCGCTTAGGAATGAACTCTTTAGATGGAGAAGTAATTCATACTAGCAATTACTCAGAATTATCCCTAAATGAATTTTGTACCGGTAATCCCGTAATTAATTATGTCGGAGGAGAGGTAGGCCCTAATGCCAACACAAAAAATTAATTATATCACTTACGAACTAGTGATGGAGTTCCAAGATTTATTTGTAAATAAATTTACTCACCCATTTAGTTTTTTAAAATATTTTTAAGAGTTATAAAAATATTTAATTAAAATAAATTTATAATTTTTGAAAATCACACGGTGCAAAGGATTCTAATTTTTAAACCATCTTTACGTATTTTTATGTATAACAAATAAAAATTTTAAATTATATTTATTTTAAAAATAAATTTTAAATAAAATCAAGAATTTAATTTTATTTTCCGTTACACATATTTTGAAACAAAAATTAATTTATTAAAATTAAACTCCTTTTTAATTAATTTAAAAAATTCAAAATTAACTTTCACGTTTTTCTAAGATTTCAAAATTTCCAAAAAATTATCTTAAATGTGTTTTTATATAACAAAATAAAGTTCTAAAATTTTATTTTTTAAAAAAGTTAATTTTAATTAAAAAAATTTAATTTAATTTTTTTGTTACAAAAAAAATTAATTTTGAATTAATCAGAATTAATTAAAACTGAACAGAATAAATAAATCGAAAGAAAAGTATCCACGCATTTAAGTACATAAATGTATTAAATCTCGATTTTTATGATCCATTTATAATTCTCTAGTTAAAGAGTTTCTGTTCATCTAGAAAACTTGTAATTCTGTCAAAATTAAAATTCTTGTCTTCTGATTCTGCTAGAGTTTTGTAGCTAACTAGAACTACTACAAATCACAGTTCTGCTGAAAAACTGCCACCACCATTGCCCCACCGCATGTGCACTGTACTGCGCCCCCGCACTGTGCCGCGCCTGTTGTGCCGCAATTGCTCGCGGCTGGACTTGCTGCGTTTTGCTTGATTATAATGCATGCAGATACATCACTGTTTGGCTTTTGAATAGAATTCAAAGTGCAATCCAATAATTCGAAGCAGGAATTATCCACACGTGGCCTTAATATTTTTCTTAACACATGAATGCTTGTCGTAGTATTCCCATTGAATTCTAAGTTTAAATCCCATGAATTCAAAGATGTTTAACTTATGATCCACAGGGTCCCATGTTGTGATAATCCATTGTGCGATTCACGATTTTGTAATAGTTTACCCTTTTCGTAAAAACATAAATCCAAGGCTAATTCACGTTTACTCAAGAATGGATCACATCAAAACATAAATCCAAGATGTTAACTCATGATCCACGTTAACTCATGAATGGATCACATGAAAATATAATGTTCTGCCCATATGAAACTTTTTTGATTCCAAATAAATTCCCATCTATATCATCATGGTTGTATTCTCTGTTTGGAATTCTAGAAGCTTTATCTTCAAATGTTCTTCGTTCTCCTTCGTATTTTGAATTTCTAATTACATAGAAACTTAAAAAATAAGAACTTGAAACCAAAAAATAACTATTTTTATATTGATTCTATGCCTCCGAGAAGATCACAATTAACCTACCACACAATCAATACTCGTGGTTAAAAAAATTAATTTAATAATCATCGTTCAAACTATGCAATCAAACATACAAAATAATGACCATTAAGAACCAGAATTAGATTGATTGCAAAACCAAGTTAGCACAATCTAAATCTATCCGAATCCACGATAAAATCATACATAATCAAAAACGGTTCTGATACCAATTGTTGAGGCAAACTGCCAAAATCCTAAGATTATATCTATGATTTTAGTTAAAAAAATAACTTGACGAAAAAACGCCGAAATAGACTCCAGATTAAAATTTTTGATATCGAACAATCAAAATTAAAATTCGGCAATACTCCTAAAGTTGGTGTTAGGATTATACATTTCGAAATCTAGTTAGATAATTTCGATTTCTGCAACAATTTTCAGTCAACGATCCGCCGCAATTTTTGACTTCTAGTCAAATCTCTGACACAGGCCTTCTGTTGTATTCCCAAATGCAAAACATGAATAAAAAGTGAATTTTGATATATCATGTTCTTTAAAACCTGTCTAGTCTCCTGTTTTTCGAATTCACAAGACGTGAAAACCTTAGAATGTTATATGGAATATCTAACGAGTAGATTTTATAATAGCATATAAATAGGCTACAGTAGGAATCTGTGGAGTAAATAAGACATGAATTTCTAATGTAATTATAAAATCATGGCTTAACTCGAAAGCAATTTTATAGAAAAAAATTATAATTCATTCCACTAAAAAATTATAATTGCACTCCAAGCCTTATTCTCAAAATCGTAGTACTCGAACTCCTGTTAATAAATACTTAATTATTCTTCCCACGTTAAGATTACAGATACTCACTGATTAAATCAAATTACTGATAATTATATTTAATCGGCTTCTTTAAAAATTTCTTAAGTTTTTTCTCTTAACTTTTTTGACTGTCGGATTATAAAATCCACTTGTAAGATTTGGATTGGTCAAAACATATAAAACTTCTTTAAGGGGGTGTGGCGCTGGGATTTTGGGTTTTGTTCAAAAATAGAGAATTCAAGAGTTATTTTGTAAACCATTAAAAATCAAAAGATTTTAAAAATCAAAAGATTTTAAAAATCTTTTTTATTGAAAAATGGAGTCGCTACTTAGTTTCTGAGAAAAATCAAGAAAAATAAAAAGGAGCTCTTGTAGACATCCCATTATGACTAAGCCGAATCTTAGGCACCCGTCTCGAATATGCTCCAATGACGAAAGTATGAGAATCATGGTCAAAGATACTCATAAGGAAGCAAAATCACGAATATGGCTCAAAACCATAGAAAATCACCAAAAATACATCCAAGCCGTGACTTTAATGTCATAGCCGTGCCCTTTTTGCAAATCCTAAACTAGGTTGTGACTTCCTTTCTTACGGCCGCATCTTTTAAAAGTCGCGGCTGTCCTTTTCATCACCATAAAGGTGGTGGTCGTCACAATGTAAAAGTAAAAAGGTAGTAGCCGTCACTATTACCCCTTTTTGGATAGGTGGTAGTATCCCATAAGGGGTCTGTATTGCTCGTCTTGCCTATAAATAGGCATCGTTTCCAAGCAAAAAAAGAAAAAGAAAGACCTGGAGGCCTAAGCCCTGCCGAAATACTCCCCTACCCGATATTTCCTCATCTATTCTATACTGTTCCAGCCTTGTCGGTGATCTTGCTTGCATTGAAGGAGTTTGTAGAGCTCATATTGGCTTAGAGATAACCTATTCTCACCCTTGAGGGACCATTCGAGATGGATATTCACACGAGATAACCTTAGGAACCCACGACTCTTTTATAAACCCTTATTTTCTTCCCCTGAGGGCATCATAGATAAGGTTTCCATTGTTTTTATCATTTATTCATCATTTATTTTGATCTAAGTATTGTTCCTTCAAGTCTTCATTATAAATAGTATATTCATAGTTCACTGTTTCGTATATTACAATTATTTTTATTTTGTTTCAACGCTCACAAGCACACTGAGCACATCAAAAACTTTATGAGGTTCTAGAACATGACGACCACAACCTTTGAGGGTCACGGCCATATGTTTTATTAAATCTACAGTCACGGTTGTGACCTTTTTGTACACAATCGATACATTTGTGCCTTGTTTACTCACAACCGCAATATTCTATTGTTACGGCTGCGACATCTGTTTAGAGGCTAAAAACATGAAAACTCTTTCTAAAAGTCTTTGATATTTATTTATTTCAAGGTTTTCTCCCTTTTCTCATTTTATTTTGTTTTTCTCTTTTCTATACTTTAGTTCATGTTCTTATTGGGGAATGAATTGGTAGATCTGGCCTAGATCAAATGGGTTATGGTCTCCATTCTGTACACCTTTCTTTCTGTATGTTCTGTAGTTATAAAAACATGACGGTCGCGATCTTTCAATGTCACAGCCGAGTGTTTTGTTAAACCTATAGTAACGGCCGTGAGCTTTATACACTTAGCCGACACTTTTTCTGCTTTTGCTTCTCACGGCCACAACATCATGTTGTCACGGCTATGATGTTCTTATAAGGCTAAAAGAATAAAAACCATTTAAAAAACTTTTTGTTATCCCTTTATCTTTAAGGTCTTTTTTCTCTTTTTTCTGTTTTTTATATTCTGTATCATAGTCTATGTTGTTGATGGGAAATGAATAGTAGATACGGCCTAGATTAAATGGGTCGTGGTCTCTATTCTGTATACCCCATTTCTCTCTATTTTCTAGATCTACGAACATGACGACTGCATCTTTTGCTTCATATTTGTTACGACTGCCATATCCTTTTGTTACGGCCGTGAGGTTTGGTGAGGCCACTGACATGAAAAAGTATTTTAAGTATTCTTTTGTTCATTTTAATATCTTGTATATTTTGTTTTAGAGATATTATTTTTGTAGAGGATGGAGGATGGTAGATCTAGCCTAGAATGAATGGGTTACGATCTCTGTCTTGCATATCCTACCTATTTGAGTCTGTTTTAGGCCTTGTATGTTCAATATGCTCCTTCTAGGCCCTTAGAAATCATAGCCACGACTTTATTTTTTCACGACCGTCTGCTTTTTCATTTTGTTCCTCAAGGTAACCATATGTTTGTCACGACTGCGATTTTGTGACATTTTTTTCATGGCTGCAACATTTGTTGCTACGGCCATGAGTTTTCTGTATGTCTAGTAGCTTGAAAATAGTGTTTAAATCTTTTTTATTTATTTTTTGTAACATGTACATAGTATGTTAGGGACATAAATATTGTTGCATGACCCTTATTTGGTCGTTTTAGCTTTTCTTTGCATTTTTTTCGCTTTACTTTGCTCAAACGATACGTGTGACATATCTAAAAATAATAACCAAGTCGCATGACCTTAGGATCGCAGTTAGATTTTTGTTTCTTTCCTTGTTTTTTTTTTAACTCTCTTTAACCTCTCGTTCTGTATATGTTATTTTTAAAAACTTTAAAATAAGATTCAATATTGACAAAATAGAGGCTAACTTTGCGGTTGGATGAAAAGGGTGCCTAACACCTTCTCTTTTCGTACCTTAGCCCTTGAACCGTTACGTTTTTAAAAGATCCACAGCCTTCTTTTTTTTATTTTTCTTAGTTTTTTTCAAAAATCAAGTGGCGACTCTATTTTCTAAAAAGCTTGCTCAGATATCTTAGATTTTCTTGTTTTAAAATGAAAAGAATGTATTTCTAAAAACAATACATATCCGATGCACCCCCCCTCCTCCCTCAAATGGCCGCAGCCATTGATCTTAAAAATGTTTAACGAGAGAAAACATGGGTTCGGGGGCTAAGGTATGAACGAAAAAAGTGTTAGGCACCCTGTTCGCCCAACCACGACATTGGCCTCTACTAATCATCATTGGTTCTTAATTAAATTTCTCAAATGCATGCAAATACAGAAAATAGAGGCAAAAAGAGAACAAGAAAAATCAAGTAATAAAAATACATATTCTAGGTATTTAAACACGTAATAAAAGAAAATAAAGCATAAAAGAAAACCTAGTTCCTAATCATGCAAGATCTATACGAAGGATATATGGTGAAAATCACATGCAATAAATAAAGGATGAAATCATTAAAATAAACTAGCAAACTCTTATCATGTCAAATAACACTAATGATGCATAGTAAACATAACATAGGTTTAAATAAAGGAAAAACAATCCTAAAGATTCAATCATGTTAAAATCACACTATAGACTGCATACTGGACATCACAGACGATTAATAGAATACTGTAACAGCAAACTTAAGCTACTGGAAATAGAAAAAGCTTGCAGTTGTAACCTACAGAGATTGCAGTCGAAAGGCCAGAAGACCTAAAGCTTGTAGGTGCAACATTTGAATGTTGCGGTTACAAGGCAAAATGAGGAAAAGTGCGTAGGTGTGGCATCGGGATGTGAGGTTTTTTAGTTAAAAAATAAATGATTTTAAAAAATATTTAGAAAATATTTTAACACCTTGAAAATCAAATTTTGAAAATCCTTTTTGTTGAAAATAGAGTCGCCACTTGGTTTTTAAAAAAAATCAAGAAAAAAATAGGCTATTGATCTTTAAAACAGTAGCTCGAGAAAATAAGGATTCGGAGGCTAAGATACGAATCGGAGAAGGTGTTAGGCACCTCGTTCGCCTAACTGTGAGGTTGGTCTTTATTAATCATCATTGGTTCTTAATTAAATTTTTTAAATGCATACAAATACAGAAGATGTAGGTAAAGAGAGAACATCCAAAATCAAATAAGAAAATACATAGCATATGTATATAGAACACCAAAACAAAGCAAATAAGAAAAGAAAATTTAAAATTCTACGACATGCAATTTCTAACTAAATGATATATGGAGCAAACCCACATGCATTATTGGCAAATAACTTAAATTAACATAATTCAAATTAAAAGAACAAAAATATGCTAAAAAGTCACTCAATTCAACTCATATTAAAAATGAATATGAATTTGCAAACAATACCACCAAATGACTAAAAATAACCTAAGTTACTCTAAGCATGTTTTTAAATGAAGTAAACAAAGCATCTTTTAAAATTATCATACCAAATATGCATATTATCAAATAATTTAAAATTACACTAATATGATTAACTTCTACTAAAGAGAAAATATAAAGTAAAAAAGGGTATATGAGAATTCTATATTAAAAGCTTGATAAAAAAATAATAAAAAATTATTAAACTAATAACAAGAATTTATGCTTTTCTCCATACAAAAGAATGTTTGAAGACTTAAGCAAAAGCAAAGGAAAAGAAAAGAGAATTTATAAAAAGAAGATTAAGCTAAAATCAAAAGGTCTTTGAGGAAGACAAAAGAAAATACTACCAAGCTGATTAGAATTATGACTAAAGGAAAAGGAAAAGGAACCTAACTATTTATCAAAAATTTTATAAGTTTTATATGATAATCGAACAAAATAAAGAGAAAGTAAAATAAATGCTATAAAAGGAAAAACTAAGCTAAGCTTAAGAAATTTTGTGAATTTCAATGTAAAACAAAAAAAAGAAACATAAAAGAAATACAATTATAAAGAATTTAAACAAAAGATAATGTATCAAAATAAAAACTATTATGTAATAGTATAGCAACTATTTAATTAGAAAATATGAATGTAATATTGACAATTACAACCATATGAATGTAAGTGCATTGATTATGACAACAGTAATATTATAAGTCGCAATCGCCAAATTTGTTAGCACTACTTTGATGAATCACTAATCTAGGTACAATTGTGCAATATGAACAACAACTAAGATTAACAACAAATTACACTAAACAAATCATGCACATTAATCACATATTTACAAGTCCACAAATTAAATAGTAAACTAAATCAAATATACTAATGAATGAAACATGCGATTTGAAATTGAAATTAACCTGACCACTCTAAAGGATAGAGAGTGGAGAGAGAAAGACTAGGGATCCAAGCAAAATACCTAGATACAAGTGAATCCTCAAGTCGGGGAGATGTGATCAATGATTTAATCCTCAAGTGATGCTCCAAGTCAAGTGTAGGTGAGTCAGGGTCAAGCAGAGTTTCGGTATAGGTGGTCAGTCTCTTGATACATCGACAGGGTGTCGGTGTTAGAATTCTTCCGTCTTTCAACCCGTTAGAGCTCTAATATTAGAATTATCCCCCCAAAATCATACCAGCGGTACGGTGCTTATAGAGTTCATCAACCAAAGGGGTGCTAATACATTTTGGGACACGTCATGCCATTTGGAGTTTGCGGTCGCCAGGTTTGAAATGGGCGGTTGCCACAAAAATGGAGTTTCCAAGAAGTTCATATGGCGGTCGCCACAACGGAGTTGGTGACCCCACGGTTCAAATGTGGCGGTCGCCACTTTGGCTAGGATTTCTAAGAGGTTCTTATGTAGATCGCCATAATCAAAGTTGGCGGTCCCACAGTTCAAGTTGGCGATTTAAGGTGATTTTACTAGTTTGAAGGTTTTGATCATTGAGTTTAAATCACTAAGCTTGGATCACTTTCCAAGGATTGTTTCAAGAGCACCATTCCACTTGTTTTCATCATTGACTCACCCAAATCAACCTAAGATTGGTAGAGTTAAATTGGAGTGTTTACAGTTGCTCCTCTTTGATATAATTTGCATAGCAACGCGTAATGCAAGTTATATACAAAATCTAGAGACAACATCCATTTGACCAAGCCGTCAATCTTAGGCCACAAACACATAAGCATGTATATGATGTTGGTCGTACTCGAATTTTTATTGAGTTGCCTACGTACCCCTTTACTAAGGATCAAACCAAAACATGATTCCAAGGGAAAATGCATAGATGCAATATGATGTAAATACTAAAATGATGCAAACACTAGTATGATCAAATAATATCCTAAAGATCGAATCAAGATCTAAAGGGAGTACAAACAAACAACAAGTTAAATATTGAGTCAAGATCTAAGAACTCGACTAGGGATAAAATAATTAAAAGGATTAAGATCCTAGAAATTATTCTAACCTGGGAAGGCAACAACGAAGTAATAAGTCAAGTCAAGACCTAAGAACTCGAAACGATAACGAGATAAGGATAACTAAAAAGTCAAGTCAAGATTTTAAAATTGTTCTCATCGGAGAGAACTACAAATAAATAGGTCGGGTTAAGATCTAAAAATTTATGACGAGCACGGGACAAAAATAATTAAAAGGCCGAATAAAGGCTTAAAATTATCTTTATCAGAAGGATAACCACAAATTAATAGGTCGAATCAAAACTTAAAAATTCAGAATGAAATACAGGATAAAAATAATTACAAGCCGAGTCAAAACTTAAAACTATCTTCATCGGAAAGGATAATCATGAATTAATAAGTCGAGTCAAGACCTAAAAACTCGGGACGAGGCACGGGATAAAATAATTAAAAGCCGAGTCAAGGTTTAAAACTACCTTCATCGGAAAGGATAATCACAAATTAGTAAGTTGAGTCAAGACCTAAAAACTTGAGACGAGGCACGGGATAATAATAATTAAAAGCCGAGTCAAGTCTTAAAACTATCTTCATTGGAAAAAATTACCACAAATTAGTAGGTCGAGTCAAAACTTAAAAATTCAGGACAAAAACAGGATAAAAATAATTAAAAATTTGAGTCGAGACTTTAAAATTAAATTTATCGGAAGAAAATACCACATAAAAACAAGGTGTAAATTTTTTTTTTGCAAGGAAAATCAACACATAAAATAAAATAACAAGACAAGGTTAAAATATTTTTTTTTGGTAAGGAAAATCAACACATAAAATAAAATAGCAAAACAAGGTTAAGATATTTTTATTTTTTTAGTGAGAAAAATCAACATATAAAATAAAATAACAAAATAAGGTTAAAATATTTTTTTTAGTAAGGAAAGTCAACACATAAAATAACACGACAAGGTTATATATA
>JAOTRH010171805.1:0-12375 GCA_034768845.1 Heliamphora exappendiculata | reverse complement strand
TCTTAAACAACTTGGGCTTATAACCTTGAGTTCTTAACCTCAATATTAGGGTTTTAATATATGCTTGTGTCTTTTCCTCTCTTTCTCGAGTCTCCCGCTCGAAAGGTTAAAGGGTCGGGCTGATTTTTCTTTCCGGACTTAGGTTTGAGAGTTTGTTTCTTTTGAGAAGTTCTTTCTTTTTTATTCGTATCTTGAATTTGGGTTATTACAAGTATGCAAAGAAATGGAACAAAAACTTGACATGACATAAGTAGAAGACTTGGCCCTAAGAGACTTGATTTTTTAAAACATAAATATTTTTGTCCTGAACTTTGGAACGCCATAACTCAATGTAAAAAATTGATCTAAGCATGTTCTTTATGTCCAGATTTATATTTTTGTGTTATATTTCATCCAAAGTTTGTTTCAACTCATTTGGATAAGTATAAATCGAGATATTGCAATTTTACCAAAGTGTGTAATTTTTCGACCAGTCGACACTACTAACATGGAAACCCTAGCTTAAGGTGAGATCCAAACTTTCATCAAAACATAAAAGTTATAGATAACATGTATATCTATCTACCCACCAAAAATGAGCACAAAAAATTGAGTTGGATAGGTCAAAACCCCTTTGAAAGTCTTTGTTGAGTTTAAGCTCTCAATGGACACTTCTGTCACCTATTTTTGTGTAGCACAAAACCACTATTTTTAGTGACCTATTCCAAAATTGTTCTACATGAACATTGTACCTAACATATTGAAGTACTTGATGCCTAAAAATTAGACCATAAAGCCTTGGAAGGATACCACAAAACCGTTTCAAACTCTCTGTCCAAAATCGGCTCTGTTGAGTTTTGGCGGCTAACAGAACCCATTTTCTAAAATGGTCAAAAAGTCTAACTTGCTTCTGTCAACTATCCTGAACTCTAAACATGTAACTTGTACGGGACATGTTGAACTAGAACATACAAAAAAATAGACTCATTTGGACTTGATCTAATACTCCAAAAATCGAGACCAACAGAAGCATGTTTTTAAAACAAATCTTGAGAAAAGTGCTTAACCATTTTTGCTTAGGATGTTATGTTCACCCTTTTGCCTTAGGTTTTGGCCTTGGTGTTAAATATGAGAGTTGTAGAAAATATTTTTATCTAAATGGTGTTTAAAAATCAGAACTTGATTCCAATTCTAGATAACCCAAAACCTTATCGGCTTGTTTAATTGAATACTTGATTTTGGCCTTAAAGTTGCTAAGTGTATGTTTGAGTACCATTTACTTTGAGACCTGAGTTTTTATATGTTGATTGATTTGAATTAGTTGATTAGTATTTTTATGTATGATGATTTAGAACTCATGCTGCCATGTTTGAACCATATATCTTGAGAATTGTAGCTTGTGCTTCACATACTTGTACCTTATACTTTGCGAGTTGTACCATAAACCTTGCCATGGTAGTTGATGACATGCTATAAGTTGTTGCATTTGAGATTGATGGTACACATTATGAGTATTGTCACTTGCATCTTGGCATGCTGGAGTCCGTCTAGGCAAACTATTGTTGGAATTGGCTGTATTGAGATCGTCGTTCTTGATTCTAAGTCTAAAGCATCCTTCCTTTCTATTTTCAAAAATGTTTTGGTGTATACACCCTGGGTGCATCCCCTATTTTTGAGATGATTTTGGCTTATACACCCTGGGTGCATCCCCTGTGTTTGAAATGGTTTATGGAGATTGTTAGGCACCATAGGTTCGTTGCTAGCACTTTGGTTTTGATGTCTCTTTGATTCCATCGCTCCTGGAGTTATGATACGGGCAAATTGAGTAATTTTGAAGAGAGCCTAATTCGGCGGACCTAATCCCACTGCGATGGTAACTTCGGAGAAGTGCCCAATTATGGTGGACCTAAACCCCATTGCCACGATGTTTTGAAAGATAACTTTAGAGAGAGCCTAATTTGGTGAACCTAATCCCACTACAGTGGTAACTTCGGAGAAGAGCCCAATTATGGTAGTCCTAAATCCCTCATCTTTGTACTTTGTATAATATGAAATGTGTCTTGAATTTTCCTGATTATCTCTTAGTCTTTGGGTAGATGCCAAATGAGCATTCTTGTTCTTAAGGAGGATTTTGTGCACATATGATTTGACCAGAGAATTTGGAATAAGGATGTAACTGGCTACCCCACCTTGTTGCCATTGAGTAAAATGGCTGAGGCATGTAGTTAAGGTGAGCGTTTGTCTTTCGCAATGAAGCAAGGATAGATTTGGTAATCAATTACCCGTGAAAGTCTTCTCTAGTGATTTTTGGTGTGGAATTCTGTTATAATCTAGGTGCATATTGGGTTGGGCATCTACATTACATACACGACATCTCATATACACATGTTTATTGACTTATCTGCTATCCTGTCATAAATTTGTCTGTCTTCTTGACTATAAATTGTACAGTGTTAAATGGTATGCGTTGTGGTGATTTTGTGCCGTGAGATTAGTTAGAAGGTTAGAGTGTTTTACCTCTGGGCCTTGGCTCATGGCATTCATGCAAAGGTGATGAGGAGTTCTTGGAGGAAGTCATCCCAGAGGGAGAAGAAGAATTTGAAGAACAGGATGAGTTCCAAGAGTATGTAGATTTTGCTGATGCATTCTGAGGAGTCGAGACCTCTACTTTTGTTCTTATATTCAGTTCTTTCGTGCTTAGTGTAATTTTTAAAATTTCTTGGTAAAACTGTAATAGTTAAGTACTTTAAACGGTTTAGAACTCCTTTATGATGTAATAATTAACGTATGTAAATATGAATAAATGGCTAGAATATCTTTTTATTTATATTTATATATGTCTAGACATACCCGGAAGATGGGGCGCCACAATCTGTAAATATGAAATCCTTATAGCGATTTTGCAATTTTTATAAAATTTTAAATTACAGTTCACACTACTAATGAACTATAACAGCACTTTAAGTCATAATCTCAAGACCATCTTGCATTGAGCTTCTGTTATTAAATGCTTAACTCATCTCCCCACGTTAAGATTCTTGATACCTGCTAATTAAATTTAATTACTGACAATTTAATTTAATTGACATTTTTAAAATTTCTTAAATCCTTTCGCTTAATTTATTTGACCACCGGATAATCAAATTCACCTACAAGGTTTGGCCCGGTCAAAACTTATAAGCTTTTTTAAGTGGATATCGTCAATCCTGATCATTCGAGACGTGGATTCTATTAATAATTAATATTCACCATATAAATAATACCACTATCCAACTCACCGGAAATATAGACTCATATAAAATTGCAACTTCAAATGAATCAAAATAACCAATATTAAATATACGCAAATCTATAATTATTTCAAGATTAAGAGTATAAGCACTCTCATAATAACCTTGGGGTGTAAATTAATTTATATAGTTAGTATCAAATTAATTATCCCAATGTGTCATATTCAATACACACAATGTGTACTTGTATAGAGAGCTAGAACAATAGATGACGCTATTATCTGTACCCCGTAACCAAAACAGGCCTACTAAAACTCTGTACTACAGTTGTATTGATGGTATGTCTATTTCCATCTAAACTGTGATAAAAAACTTATATTCTGCAAGAACCTAAAATCTGGTCTTCAATGCGTAGCCGTAGTCTACACACCAGATTAAATAATGTATAGAATAAATAATATCCATGCATAATATTAAGAAAATGATATTGCATACATTGCTTATTAAGATTCTCATAAAATGACAAAAATTAAATTTATTAAAATAAAATTAAATACTAAAAATATATTTTTTAGTATACAACCCTAGCATTCCCGCCGTGCCTCGAAGATGTCATCACCACGTTCGTGGCTTGCCATGTGGAGGAAATAGCCAAAAAGCTAAGACAAAAAGTCTTGAAGCCTTGAAACACCTGAGAGCACCAAGAGAGGTTTAAGGGTTAGAGAGAGAGTGATGGAGTGCGAAGTGAGGCTACCCCGCGTGGCCTTGGAACCATAAAGGGCGCCCTTAGGATGTTACGGTCGCAACATCTAATGTTGGCAACCGCAAGGTTTGTGAACAGTTTTGTTGTGACTGCAAGGTTAGTTTGAAAAGATTCTTGCGCCCGCCACCTACCTCAACGGTCACATTGCGACCTAGAGGTCTAGACCCTGCGACCGCACAGTTTGAATGTTACGGGTACACCTGTTTCGTCATGATTATGTTTTATGTGTTATTAATGCTCTTAAAGATGTGTTTGGTTACCTATTTTAGGGATTTTAAAATAGTTTTAATCTAGTGTGTAGGGTACTGCTTGCACACAGAAGACCAGATTATAGGTTCTTGCAGAATATAAGTTATTGTTCACAGTTTAAATGGAATTAAACAGCCCACCGGTACAACTGTAGCACGAAGTTTTAGTAGGCCTGTCTTAGTTACAGGGAACAGATAATAGCGTCGTCTCTTATTCCAACTCGCTGTGCTAGTACACCTTGTATGTATTGAACATGATCACATTGGGATAATTAATTTTATACTGATTATATAAATTAATTTAAATCCCAAGATTATTATGAGTGCGCATGCTTTTAATCCTGAAATAATTAATGATTTGCGTATATTTAATATTCGTTGTTTTGATTCATTAGATAAAGCGATCTTTTATAGGTCTATAGTCCCAGCAAGTTGCATAGTGGTATTAATTATTTGGTGAATATTAATTATTGGCAGAATTCACGTCTCGATTATTCAAGATTGATGACACCCCCTTAAGGAAGTTTATAAGTTTTAACCGGGTCAAACCCTACATGTGGATTTGATTATCCGGCGGTCAAATAAGTTATGCGGAAGGGCTTAAAATTTTTTAAAGAAAGCGATTAAATTAAATTGACAGTAATTAAATTAATTGGCGGGTATCAGAAATATTAACGTGGGGAGATAAGTTAAACATTTAATAGCAGGAGTTCAATGTAAATTGGACTTGAGATTATTGCTAAGAATGCAGTTACAGTTCTTTAGTGGTGTGAATTGTAATTTAGTATTTTATGAAAATTACAGAAACCGCTGCAAGATTTTCATAATTATAGAAACTGCTGAGGGGTTTGCATATTTCCGAAAATCGCTGAATGGGTATCTGGGTTATAGTAGAAGTTTATGTCATAATTACTCCACAGGTCCTACTATAGCCCTATAAATATGTGGGTAGGATGAACCATATTCATAAATTATTTTTCAAGACTAAGGTTGTCCAGGTTCTGCTGGTACAATTTCTTGAAGGATCGTAGCCCACACTACGTTCGAGAATCGCATCGGGAATACAGTAGAAGGTCTAATTGGAGCTTCAACTCGAGAAATCAAAATTCGTAGTTGAGGAATCGACCAAAAGGTATTCATCTGAATTAACTGTGATGACACAGGTTTTATTTTGATCGTTCAACATCAAAAAGTTTTTATTTGGAGCTTATTTTGGCGATTGCCCATCCAGTTTTATTTTTTCAAAAAATCATTTACAAATCAATGATCTTGGTAGTTTTCCTCTAACACTAACACCTTTCCCGATTCGTTCCTTATCCCCCATACCCATGTTTTCTCTGGTTAAACATTTTAAAGATTGGTATTTCCTTTTTTTCTAGTTTTTCTTAAAAACCAAGTGGCGACTCCATTTTTCAATAGAAGGGTTTTCAAAATCTTTTGGTTTTCAAGGTGTTAAAAAGTTTTCAAAATAACTCTTAAATTCCTTATTTTTGAATAAAACCCAAAATTTTGGCACCACAGTTGCTATTCGCACCCCAACTAGGAGAAGAACCTGGTCATGCGATGAGGGCATCAGTACGTATTTGAGTGGGGGATTTTTTGTGATACCCCATCCTACATCGATGGGAGATAGAAATTTTGTCTGGTATGTAAAGAAACTCATTAGCTACTATTAATAATTAGGCTTAAGAATTTTGAATCACGTTGTTAGATTATTTCTTCAAGTTATTGGGTCAGTGTTCAATTGAATCGTTGCAATTGTTAGGAATATCAGTCTCGTTTTCATTTTGGAAAATCTGTGAAAAAACATTTATTCTTATTCTTGGATATTTTGACACTTGTTCTTTTGGAAATATGTTTCTATATTACAATGTTGCATGAAAATGAACAGAAAAAATCAAAATGCTGCGAGTGGTATTAGATCGCTCGAGCGGTATCGAGAAGCTCTCGATTTCTCTGTTATTTTACAAAGGAGCTACAAGCAAGTCTTCACCACTTGAGCAGTGAACAGACCGCTCAAGAAGTTTGTGTGTGGGATTCTTTTAATAAGCTACGAAGCTGCTAGGGTTTGTGAGGGATTTTAAAAAGAGAGGCGGCCAGGGTTTTATTGTGGCACCTATTGAGGTAAAAACCTCTCTAGCCTCTGTGTGTCATTAGGAAGAAGATTTCTAGTTGATTTGTTCTACAAATGCTTGATGATCAGATAGGTTCAGTGCTTCAAAAAATATAGTTAAGTAGCGTATTCTCATCTTCTCACATGTTTATGGTGTCTCTTGGGTGGATTCTCAAGAGTTAAAGTCTGCGTTGGATTCTGACCACAATCAAGCACGATTTAGTGCAAGTGGATTCGGCAAGAATAGGCTTATATCCTTAGGTTGTGGATTCAATGGTGGTTTGTTAGATTTCTTGTAACCAAAACTCGTTATAGTACTTGATCTTCCTAAACCTAGATTAATCTCGTGATTTTTACCCAAATTGAAGTTTTTTACATAAAAACTATAGTGCCTCGCGTGATTGCTTTTATTTGTTTGCTTACGTGGTTATCTTTTTGGTTGTGGTGTTTGGTTTTAGATAAATAGACTAGTACAAATTAATCTACAAATGGGATTTTTGATTGGTATCAAAGCAAGTCACTTTTTCTTAAGTGTTGATCAGTAGTTTTTGATTTGCATTAATGGATTTTCTTAGAGAATATTCCTCGATCGGTAGACCTCTCATTCTTAACGGATCTAATTACCCTTTTGGAATGTTAGAATGAAGGCTTTTCTAAAATCAATTGACAAAAGAGTATGGTTGTCAATTATTGATGGCTATACATATCCTACCATAGTGGTTGATGGAGAGACTGTTCCCAAGCCCTCAACTAAATGGGATAGAACTGGTTTTGAACACGCTGGTTGGAATAACAAAGCCATGAATGCTATATTTAGCAGAGTCACGCAAAAAGAATTTTATAGAATAAATATGTAGGACTTGCCTAAAGAAGCATGGGATACACTTCAAATCACTCATGAGGGAACACAGACTGTTAAAATTTTAAAATTTCAACATCTTACAACAAATTTTTAAACATTATGTATAGAAGTAGATGAAAGATTTTTTTTTAAATTTTTGCAAAACAGAGTGACATTGTAAATGCTTTTTTTAATCTAGGCGAGAAAATTACCACCCCCAAAATTGTTTAAAAAATTCTTAAATCTTTATCCGAACGATTCTAACCAAATGTCACTGCTATAGAAGAGAGTAAAGCAGTGATTCTATTACAGTTGAAAGTTTCGTTGAAAACTTGCAAACCTATGAGCTAAATTTTTAAAACATTAATGTTTAAAAAAATGTGGCTTTCACTTCTGCTCAAGGTGATGCAAGTGATTCTGACGATGATTTTGACTCTGAAATGATGAGTATTTTTGTAAAAAATCTCAAAAAGTTTTTAAAAAATAAAAAGCTTAATCAGGAGAAGAAGTTACACAAGAGAAGCGACCATGAAAAATTCAAAAATATGTCCAAATTTAATAATAAAAAAGGGTTGAAAGACCAATTTTCTGATTTCAATACTTTGAATGTAAAGGTATGTACATATTGCCAAAGAATGTTTGAACAACTTTAAAAACAAGCAAGCAGTGTTAACTGTCACTTGGGATGACGAAAGTGAACTTGACATGAGTGATGAGAATGAGCCTATTTATGGAGATAGCAATGCTATTGCATATATTGCTTCTATTTAAGAAGGTGACAACACCAAATCATATGATAGAAACATTGCCAGTAACTCTAGTGAAGAAGAAACAGAAGAGATCAGTGACACTGATGAAAGTGAAGCTCTTCAACAAGCTTATGATAGCTTTACAATGAGAGCTACTTCTTGAACAAAAAAAATGTTAAATTGGTTAATAAATTCAAAATGTGTAAAAAAAATTAATGTAGATCAAGAGCTAACTGAAGCTTAAACTCTAATAGGGAGATTAGAATTAGATAGATAGGATTTGTATGGAAAACATACCCGGTGTGAGAAAAAGAGAAATGACCTATCTAATTTGATCAAACCAGAAAAACCAAGATAGATGCCCTTGAAAATGAGTTGAATGCTTATCTTAATTCCAAGAAAGATCGTGAATTAAATTTGCTCAACTAGATAATGATTTTTCTAATGCTCGAAATACTTCTAAGAAGTGGAATGCTGTGTCGGTACCCTTAGACGGGTTGCTAGGAAATCAAAGACTGGCAACTAACAAATCTAGACTTGGATTTGCTGGTGCTTCGTTGAGCAAATCATTCAAAGTAAAATAAAAAGTAAAAGAAAAAATTGGCAATCCAACTCAAGCAACAACAGCACCGATCTTTGTAAAAAGTGAAAGAGGTAAGGGTTGAGTTCAAAAAGAATAGATGTTGGTCCCTTAATGGAAGGGAATGAAAAAGGGAAAATTCTGACTGGTAAAACCACCATTCAGCAAGGTGAGATAAGAAAGTCTAAATTCATACCCATTTGTCATCATCATGAAGTTAAAGGGCATATTCGACCAAAATGTTTTCAGTTACAATGTATATTTGATTAATATTCTGAGTATTCTCCTGTTCTTAGAAGAGGTAAGTTGTTTGACAAAATGCATGAACTCAAGAATTGTGATGACCCATTCTTTTCTACACAGGTTAGAAACTCTAACAGTGAATCTAAACGCATACACATGTAAGAAACCCTAATAGTGAAACTAAATGCACAAGCATTAGAAACCCTAATAGTAGACCTCAACGTCCGCAGGAATGACAGAATTCCTAAATCATGAACCAATCACTCGGAGCACAAAGATTACAAGACCTAAGAGGAATGGACCAAACCTAGGGTAAGCCCAAGTACAAGCATGCCCAAGATGCTAACTAAGGCCCAAAAATAATCAAAGGCCAATCTCAAATAAGGACCAAAGTATTAATGTCACACCCCCAAAACTAAGGCATAAGAACTTCCCATGATAACTCGACAAAGGGTTATCCCATGACAACCGTCTTTTATAAAACCCGTTTTTAGAACCTCCTTTCTTAAGGAAAACATTTAAATTGAACAATTTAAGAGAGGAGAGTTAAATGATTTGAAAGGAGACTCTCGAGACTCCGATTTTACCAAAAAGAGTTTTCAAAAAGGAACCCGAATTAAAAGATACCTTTCATATATATAAAAAAGACCATAAACTAGCCCAGGTGAGCCCACTCGAGCGGGCCCACCATTGCTCAAGCGGCCACCTAGCCGAGACAAGAACAAAACACACTACCAGTTCACCACTTGAGCGGACTCACCCCCACTCGAGTGGCTACCTGGCAGGGCAAAGGCAAAACACAGTACCACTTGACCGCTCGAGCGAACCCCCCTCTGTTCGGGCGGTCCCCTGCCCGAGACCAACCCAGCAAAAGCCCTATTTTTGAAACCAAAAGATCCACTAACAACATGATTTAGGAAAAGGGTTTCAAAGCATAAAACATGATGAAAACCAACTTTAAAACAAGGAACTTTAATCAAAGTACATCCCCAAACCTCCCATGAAGATCTAACCAAGATCAAAAGCCTCTTAAAACACAAACCTCGACACCCAAACTGATTAACCACCTCCACTCTCATTCAAAAATGAAATTCATACAACATATGGAATCAAGGCTTTAAGCCTTACAACATAAGAATGTTTTTACCAAATACCATAATCGTTCATCATCAATTCCATATAAAAACTACTCTATCCTCGAAGGGTTTAATTACAAGGACTTACAAAATGAATCATAGAGTTTTAAATGCGATTTACAACATTTTTTATCTCGAATTTATATAATTCAACAACTAAAATAAATCCAAGACTCCACATGCTAGCCCCATATACTCCGAATTCCAAAACACGTATCTTTTCCATGATCAAGCCAAAGATGCATCTCCATCACTTGAAAATGTTTTTATTCTAACAATGTGAGCTGACCCCCAATAGGAGTAGACTAACAAAAGAAATGCGTGACACGGAATTAACTATTGTATGAATAACATTACCACCCAAAAGGTTTGTAATCGATTTTCCACAAAAAATCTAAGGTATTCATACAATCCTTTCAATAGTTTGAAAATCATGAAATCAAACAATTCATCAATACTCCTCATGCAACCACTAATGATTTAACTATGTACCGACCTTATCTCCCCCTAGGACTCGGTTGAGAATTATAGAATCTTGTCCAATTGGTCTAGGTCCGAGCTACACTGGGACTCACTAGCCAATCCCAAGCTCTATAATATGCCACACAACAACAAACAACCATCCACGGCAACCACTTCATTTATTGGGGCTAACTCGAAGGAGTAAAGCACCTATTTGTGCAAGTTTTACGGACTTTCACGGAGGGGCAATGTAAACCCAATTTAATCACGTTGTTCGGTACGTCAAATAAATCATTTAAATGAGAGTTTACTACCCCACATGGGTACAACCAAAAATCTATGATTAAGCTCTAACATTTCAACAATGTTACATAATTTCAACCCAAGATTGAAATTAACACCCAAACCCTCAAGGTTAGTTTAAAAAAAAAATAACATCCACCCTTTTATGATATTAACATATATTCATACATATTTTCAAGATCATATGAAAATTAAACTCTCAAATTTCATAAACCCAACAAGACCCAACTCACATACTACCAACCCACCATAAACCCACTTTATTTCTTATGAAATCAACCAAACTAGGGTTTAAGGCATGAAATCACTACTCAAAGCATTTTAATCATCCAAAAATGCAATTAATTACATGAATCTAACATTTATACTATGGTAGTGTAGAATCCTACCATTGCGGTTAAAATCTTAAGCTTTTAATTTCTCGGGGATCCCCAAAAGCATCAAAACCAAATTTCGTTCGGATGGATGTGAAGCTCTCATCAAGTAAATCAATACTCCGTCTTTGTGGTGCCACCAAAATCAAGGTTAAAGACCAAGAAAAGAGGGAAGGAAGCCTAAGTTTTGTTTGTATCCATTGATGGAGCTTGAGAAGAAGAGAAATAAGGGAGAGAGAGAGATATATATATGAGGGAAGAAGAGGAGTCTTCCAAGAGAAGCTAATGTTGGACGCAATACTGCCAAAATTATTATTTTTATAAAATAATTTTCGGTAAAAAATTAACTGGATGGGTAAATACCGAAACGGGCTCTAGATAAAAATTTTGACGTCGAACGATCAAAAGAAAACCTGTGCAACCAAATTTAATTTAGAAGAATACCTTTTGTCGAATTAATCTTCAACAATGACTTGATTCCGAGTAGAAACTCCAGTCAGATCTTCTACTGTATTCCCTTACGCGATCCTCGAACGTAGTGTGGGTTACGATCCTCCGAGAACTCGTACTGATAAAACCACGATATATTTAAGTCTTGAAAGACAAAAATAATATCATAATAATATTGATATAAAATTATTAAAAACTGATTCAGCCTACCCGCATATATATAGGGCTACAGTAGGGACCTATGTAGTAATTATGAGTTATACTTTCAGTGGAATACAAACACCTACTAGAGGTTTCTGCAATTATGGAAAGACATGCAGCGGTTTTTGCAATTTCCATAAAATACTGAATTACAGTTCACATCACTAAAGAACTATAATTGCACTCTGGCCCATAATCTCAAGACCTTTTTGTATTGAGCTCCTATTATTAAATGTTTACCATTTCTCCCCACGTTAAGATTCTCGATACTCGTCAATTAAATTTAATTATTGAAAATTTAATTTAATCGGTATCTTCATATTTCTTAAACCCTTTTGTTTAACTTATTTGACCGCGCGGATAATTAAATCCATCTACAGGGTTTGGCCCGGTCAAAACTTATAAGCATCCTTAAGAGGGTATCGTCAATCCCGATCTTCGAGACGTGGATACCATTAATAGTTAATATTTGCCATATAAATAATATCGCTATCCAACTCACCGAAAATATAGACCCATATAAGATCGCATCCTCTAATTAATCAAAACAACGAATATTAAATATACGCAAATCAACAATTATTTCAGGATTAAGAGGATAAGCACTATTCATAATAACCTTGGGATGTGAATTAATTTATATAGTCAGTACAAAATTAATTACCCCAAATGTCCCATTCAATACACACAAAGTGTACTAGCA
>JAOTRH010171784.1:0-12378 GCA_034768845.1 Heliamphora exappendiculata | reverse complement strand
AGTTTATTAAGTTGTAAAAAAGAGTATAATTATATATATATATATATATATTTATACATTTATACTATTACTTTTGATTATTTTAATAGGGATTGAGTGTTGTAGAGAATTAGAGTTTATTGATTATTTTATTGTGTTGGTTGTAGAGATTTTCTTAATTGTGTATATATATATATATTTATGTACATAAAACTTGTGTTAGAGTTTATGTTGTAGACATAATAAAAAATTATTATTATTATTATCATTACTATTGTTATTAATTTGTCATTTTATTTATTTATTTATTTATTTATTATTTTATTACTATTATTATTATTATTTATTTATTTGTGTTGAGTGATCGTGACAATATGGGTGACTACACTACAGCTATATTACCGTTGCTATTATTATATCTAAAAAACGGATTCTTACATAAAGCTTGTTGACGTTTTCACTTTTTACATTTTGAAATTATCAAATGTCTTTGATATATTTTCTTTTTGTAAGTTTGAAAAAGAACATAAGTGCGAGAAAAACCAAAATATAGAAGTTGATCATATTATTCTTTCTCTAAATGTGTCCATTTTGAAGACATGGCACTCAAACATTGAAGTTGATAAGATAAAATCGAAAAGTAAGGGTACATTAAACTCATCTTCTAAGGATGAGTACAAAGAGAAAGTTAGATGAAAAAATTAAAAATCTATCAATTACTTGAAAAAAAGATCTTTGGTAATTTTGAGTAGGATTTAAGTTGTTGATACTTGTTAATCTTGTGTCTCTTTCGAGATGGGTATTCTATATGTTTTTTTTTTCTAACCTCTCGGACTGTGAGAGCTTTTTTATTTTTGTTTGTTAGCTATGGTCTGTTTCTGATCTTGATTGTAATCTCTTTTTTAGTATAACATTAATCAATTATTTATTTAAAAAATAATTTATTTAAAAATTTATAACAATTTTAAGCAAAATTTTTTATCTTTTGGCTTAAAGTTACCTTATTCATCTCCCAAACAAATTTTAAATTTTTTGGACTTAAAATGACTTTAAGTCAAAAAAAAAAATCCAACTTAAAGTTAAGTTGCCAAACGAGGCCTTAACTCAAACTTGGGCTTAATTTGTGATAAAAATTAGTATTTAATTTATTTTTGTTTTTTCTAATTCTTTTATTTCTTATTGTTTTTTTTTTTTTTTTTTGACCTTTTTAGTTCTGGCGCACCTAGATATTTAGACCAAAATTTTTTTAAAAAGTATCAAAAGGCAAAAGTAAGCAAAATAAGACCTGGCTGTTTTACGCCCCCAAAAAAAAAAAAAACTGAAGAGAACAGGACGTTTTGTATAAGTTTTTTTAAAAAAAATAAAGCAAAAAAAAAAAAATTTCACTAGCATTCATTAAGCAGTAAAAAGAACTCACCAAATTAGATGCATTTAAGAAAATCGATAGAATCGGTAAATATGTTTAGATTGATCCAATTAAATTATATAATTTGGTTTGTTTTGTGTTTAGATTGATCCAATTAAATTATATAATTTGGTTTGTTTTGTTTTTTTTTAAACAGTTCGGTTCCAATTTTAAATAATTAAGAATTTATAGTGCAGTTAACAAATTAAACTTTAAAAACCCATAGAGAACCGAACAAAATCCGTTATATAATTCTTTTGTATTCATATTATTTTATGTATTATATACAAAGAAAAAGTTTAAAATTTGAATTGTTTTTTTATTTTATTCATCTTCTCTTTTTCTTTACTTCTTCTATTTTATATTCTAAATTTTAGTTTTTTTTTCTCATAACATCATAATATTATATAATTTTTAAATTGTTCATAATTGAGATAAAAGAAAATAAAAAATTAATGAAATATAATACATAATTTATAGATAGGAGGATCTCTCTTTGTAATAATAAACAAGTAATAAAATAAAATGTAAAATAAAATCATATAAAGAAAAAAGATAAAAAAATAAATAAATAATGTAAGCAACTAAATGCATAATTTATTTAAAATAAAATATGCAACAAGTACTTTATCATAGAATCGTAGTTTCAAACCAGAATTAATTTGTTTTTATTAGTTTCGTTGATTCTGGTTGCATGGTACTTATAAATTGGTTTTTTTTTTTTAGTTTGTTTTAATGAGAAGAATCAAAACAGTAAAAAAATTAAATATAAAAAATAAAAATATATCAAATATCAATTTTTTTTATCACAAACTAAATCCAATTTAAACGCTCGAACTACTTCCCGATGCACTGAGTAGAAATCTCAGAGTAAAGGAGCACCTCCTGAAATGTTACCACCAAACACAAACCCGGACACATTCTGAACAAATGCAGTCCGTAGGAAGATGCCCACCAAACAAACAGAAAAGCAAAAAAGCTCTGACTCTCTATTAGGTAGTTCGACTAAGTGATAGCCAGAGCTGAGGGCAGTTGAGGACGGATAAGTTTATGGGCCTGAAGCCCAACCCAGAGCAAACATGATCAAAATTGCAATTAAGAAATCGGTCCAATAATTGTTCGGCCCATGATGAGTTCGAACCACCTCAGAAATGGGCAGCCCACAACATTCAAACCGAAGTTAGCCCCAGACAAATAAATAACTCAAAGAGATACCATTCATGATACAAATTGTTCGAGAGCGAAAAATCTAGCATCCTGAAGCAATAAAAATTGTTTCAGGATAAAGCAAAATTTTTAAAAAGATAAAAGGCAGAGTCCTAAGCGAACTCAACCTTCTTAGTTTTAACCCCTATATAAAAAGCAAGCACTCTATACCCACAGGTTCAAAATTTCAATCAAATTCTTGATTAGAAATCTCTCATAGAAAAATCTAACTTGAACGTCGGAGTACTTTCCGATCGAACTAGGCCGAAAAACACTAATGGTATTCCTTGTCTTGCTGGAGTTTGACAACAGTACCAGCAGTCTCCAGAGTTCGACAGCAGCACTAGCAGCCTTCAGTGAATTCGGCAATTGAGGGTTCAATTTGTGACTATGTTCGAAATCACCGTATTTGAACTAATTCAATTGGTTCTGATTATGCCATCTAATTTACAATACGCACAATAAATTATGTGCTAAAGTTATTATACGTACAAACCTTGATAGAACAAAAAACTTCACCAAGATGGTTTTTAATTACAAAACTATCAATTGGAAAATTATTTGTACACTTTCTGTATATATATATATTAAAAAAAACTATTTCAAAATATCAACAATGCATTGCCGCCTTAGGAAAAGTTCAACCTAATTGCAAAAGCTTACTTCAAGAGCACGCAACCTTTGTACGACAAACCGGACAAGTCTGGTATTCCACTAGCCATGGTCGAATGCATCCCGGATGGAACAGGTGATTGCACTGGAGAACTGTGCACATCTCGCCTTCTTTGAACTCTTCCAAACATATGGTGCACTTGCTGAACTTCACTTCACTGTTTTTGAATTCTCTGTCAAAAGTCTTTATTAGCTGTTCACGGTGCCAAACTTTTTTTATGACTTGTCGGAGACGATAACGATGGAATGAAGGAGATCCTATGAGTCTCTCTTGTCCGACTTCAAGATCAAATAATGCTACATCTCGGTTATAATCTTCCAGGAGCCACAAAGTACAATAAGATATAATGCAAACGATCAAGATAAAGAAAGCTGATAAGCCGAGTGCTAATGCGAGGGCCGCGTAGATGTTAATAGAATAGGACGCCAATGGAGTTGGAGAATCCATGATGACAGAGCAGGGAAACCTAGGAGGTAGAAGATCATAACATCAGTGATTCAACCTATTTGGATGTTTATATATCCAAAAAAACAAATAACATGATAAAACATGGAGAGAAAGAGAAGTAAACATGTGTAGAAACCTACATATGCACTTATATTTATATATAGACATGTAATTAAGTAGTAATAGATGGGACAAAAATTAACTTGGAAGTTGGAAGAGAAACCAATCCAAATAGTAGAGAAGACAAACAAAAGATCCTTGTGCATGAACTGAGGCTGTTTGATATCAGAATTAACAATGCGGTGAAATTAATATAGAGATTAGGATATGAGGTGGGATTAATTTTTTTTGTATTTAATTTTGATAAGATAATATACTGGATTACACAAATTAATGTGTGTTTTGGGTAAGATTGGATAATATGAAATAAGACTATATTTGTTAATTTTCGAAATTACCCTTGTAGTAAAAAACTAAAAAGTTATATATTTTTATTTTTAATTAAAAAATATATTATTTGATCAAACTATTATTTCTTTTCGAATCTTCATACTATGATAGGTCAAAAAAGTAAGAAATTTTATTTAAAATATAGAAAATTAGAAAATATTAAAATTTAAGTTAAATAAGCTAATACGTTAAATTTTATGTTGTTTATTTCATTTTTACTTCACTTTTTTATATTTTTTATTAATTTTTTTAACTTTTTAAATCACTCATTGGAACAGTTTTAAGATTAAAATTTATAATTAAAAAAAAAAGAAACTAGAAAATTCATATTTTTCCAAAATCGATGACTATAATAACGCAATTTCATCTGCTATGGGTAAAGAACAACCATGGGTATAATTGGAAATAAGTTGAGTTAGCAAGGATATTTTTGCCTCATAAATGCGGTAGTAATCACGGGCCTTAAACTCCAGCCATCCTAAGCCAATCCATTGACCCTAAACTCTTAACAAACAAGCCTGAAGACTGAGCCTATGTTTCGTCTAACCTTTTTAAGAGATTTTTTACTTAAATTTTTTTTAAAAAGTTTACTTATTTAATTTTTATTAATTTTTTTCAATGTTTATGGAAAAACTTATAATTTTAAATGTTTATATTTTTTTACACAAATTTAAAATAAAATATTAATATTAAATTATATGATTCAGAGTGTCTGCAGCGCATTAAGCACAGCAAAATTTGTTGCGCCCAAAACACTACTGTTTGAGACTGTATTTAATTTGACATTCGAATTGATATTTTTAGAAATATTTTTCTCCGTTCAAACTTCAGTCTTTTTTTTATATCAAATATCACTTCTCTATTATTTTTAGGTTAATTTCTTTTTTTTTTTTACGTTATTTTGTTTAATTTTATTTTTAATAAATATTTTATATTTTTATTAAACTATTATGTTTAAACTATTAACTATTATATTTTTAATAAAAATATTTTATCTTTCTTATCAAAGATCACTTCACAGGCTTTCTTTTAATACTATATTTTTATTTTTAGTAAATATTTCATATCAAAGATCACTTCTCTATGTTTTTGACTGTTTGGCCCCTCAGTGTAATCATTTAATTTTTTTTATATATTTTTATATTTATATTTTTTATAAAAAAAGTCAAAAAGCTAAAAAATTTATAAAAAAAATTAGGCCTAACACAAGCTAAAATAAATTATATTTTAATTAAATATAATTTCCCATTGATTAGTCAAAGAAGTAAATTTTTTTACCACAATGTAAAAATTTTAAAGAAGACAAAAAATAAAACAATGAAATAAAAGAATTTATAAAAAAATTTATTTTTTAAGTTCAAAATATAATTTATTTCGTTGATTTATTTTTTATCTTCTTTAAAATTTTTATATTGTGGTAAAAAAAATTACTTCTTTGACTAATCAGTGGAAAATTATATTTAATCAAAATACAATTTATTTTAACTTGTGTTTGGCCTTTTTTTGTAGATTTTTTAACTTTTTAGCTTTTTTTATAAAAAAAATAGATGTAAAAAATATAGAAAAAGTTAATTGATTACACTGGTAGACTAAACAAGTGGGTTTTTAAAGATATTTTTAAGTAAAAAATCTTTTAAAAAAATTAAGCCAAACAGTCAAAAACATAATAGTTTAATAAAAATATAAAATATTTACTAAAAATAAAAATAAACAAAATAACATAAAAAAATAAAAAATTATCTAAAAATAATAGAGAAGTGATCTTTGATATAGAAAAAAGCCTGTGAAGTGTAAACAGATAAAAATATCTCTAAAAATATTAATTCGAATGTCAAAATAAATGCAGCTTGAAACGGTGGCCTTTTGGGGCACAACAAATTCTACTGCGTTTAAAGCGCTCTAGGCACCCTTAACTCGGCTCAGACATATGTATAGCTCAAATTTATTTGAAACAATACATAAAGGAATAATTTGCTCACTGCCTAATGCATGCATATTCTATCTACTCATTGTGTTATTTTAGCATTGTCATTGTTTTTTTGAATCTATCTTATACACCTTAAATGCAACAATGATCACATCAAAGCATAAAAATTGCTTGCGATATAATATCCTTACTACTTTTGATACGAGACCTACATAAATATGTGGTCTAAATCAAAGAACAATAATACAAGTTGGAATCGAAAATAATTTTTCGGCATTTGAACTTAGGCCATAAACCACAAACAAAAATCAAGATGATATGAACATTGATATAGATATATCTATAAATATCATGGTTCTAAATCTAAGTTTTCAAATATGCAACGGAATCACCGATACAATTATATATTAATTGAATCATACATACATTATTGATCGATATATTAATAAATATTAATATTAGATATCTAAAATATCATTATATACATATCAATTATATATGTTAACGATTCGAAATCTTATTTTCTATTAACAAATACGTTGCACAATAATTTATATTTAAAATCCTAATAAATGTATTATTAATTTATATGTATCAAACCAAGAAGGCAACACAAAGAGTGGTAAAACAAGAAGAAAAAAAAGATATTTGGCCCTGTTTGGGCTAATTTTCATATTTTTGCATATTTTTTGACTTTTTTAGATTTTTTTTTATCTTTTGACTAAATTTTTTTATTTTTTTGAATCGTCTAGATAAAATGAACCAATAAGTAAAACAATTTAATCGAAAGATGAACAAAATTCACTAAAGACGAAAATAAAGAACATTAAATCTAGCCTACTGGCTTATTTTAGCTTATTTTTATTTTTTTCTAAATTTTTTTTTATATTTTAATTAAAAAAATTTATTTTTTCAATTTGCCTCGATTAGATAAGTCAAAAAATATTATAATTTAGATAAATAATAAAAAAAATTACTGAACATAAAAATACATTAATTAAAATAAGCAAATAAACAATTATCCCATACGGCCCCCAAAAGAAAAACAGCAAGCAAAAAGAACAATAGATCAAAACATTCAACCAAACCAGCGTCGGAACACTAAGAAAAGGTGAGACTGAAGTGTTAGATCATCGTTAAGGATTTAGATAAGTTGTAGAATGAAGAAGTATGAGCAAGTTAATTAAAAAGAGGTAAAAATAAACATGAGGAAAGAAGAGAAGATCGAGGGAGCCGCCAATGTCCAATTATATATGTAAAAAGAGGAATGAAGGTACCTTTTAAGGGTTGGCATGATGGTTAAAGCTTAGGACTTGGGAGTGTAAAACCTTTTAGGTTTCATGTTGAATTTTTTTTAGAAATTATCAATTCTCTGAGCTTGTTTGTAGCAGAAACCTCTCTTGCTTTTGTTGGTATCCCAACTGTTCTTGTTTGGATAGTTGGTGGAGTTTCAAAAAGTCAACTTAAAACCAAGTTGGGAGTTTGCACCTTTCTACGTTTTATGTTCAAAATTTTTTAGAAACTATTAATTTTTTAAAGTTAATCTATATGAGGATTTATCTTGATTTTAATTGGGCCTCATAAGTAAATGGTAGAATTAGTCGAAATGCGCGTAAGTTAACTAAAATACCTTAAAATATCTTTAAGTTGGTTTTTTGATTTTAAGCCATTTTAAACAAAAAAGGAAAAAGTTCGTTTGATTATAAAATTAATGACTTTTATGCAACCAAAAAAATCAAATAAGCCAGTTGTAAAATTTTAAGATTACTTTTCAGTCTAAATGAGATTTTCTCAAACAGAAAAACTAGAAAGCCAAAGAATAAAATTGAAAATTGTTATTAGAAAAGTCAAAAAACCAATAGGGTAAAAGTTAAAAGTTAAAAAATGAAACTTTTCAACTTTCTAAACTTTAAACCAAAAATTTAAAAAATTCAAAAAATTCAACTTTAAACCGATTCACCAATCCAGCTCTTAGGGTCTTTAATTTATGTGAAAACTCATCTAATGTTGATTGGCACAAACGGTTGGGATTCCTTTGGTTTCCAAATCCAATTAGGATTTGGATTTGAAAGCATGAAAATTGATTGGAATGTATGTGTTTTTGCGTTCACTGGCGGGGCTGGTAAGTACAGTGTTAGCGCTGAGTTTTATAAGGTTTGAAAGGAACTTACATAAAATAAAGACACTACATATATTTGTCTGTTTTTTAGATTTAAAAGATAAAATTACTTAAAAATTAATTACAAAAAATAAAATATAAAGTCGCAGAAATTAGCAATTATCATTACTCGTTAGAATAACTTAATAAAAGTATCACTTGATTATTACTTTTCTTACATTTTTTATTTGAAATGTACTAATAACCTTTATAACCTAGCTCTCCAAATCTCCCAACTTCTTTTTTATAATAATAATGATGATGATTATTATTATTATTATTATTATTATGATTTTGCCCGCAACAAACATGACTAATGACCTTAACTTAAAATCATGAACAGAAGAAATATTTACAATTTGAATTCTTTACTTGTTATTTATCAAAACGATATATGTTAATGATTTTACTTGGACAAAGTAATAATATTAGGCACTTTTTATTTTTAATTAGCCAATTGCAAAAAAAAAAGTAATATTTAAACCTATACAAAAAGTTTTAAAAAATATTTTCAATACTAAAAATTAAAGTCTAAAACGACTACTTTACGAGGTTTAGCCCATAACTGAGCCGTTGGTCAGAGCAATGGTCCCCTTAAGTTGTTAAATTATATATATATATATATATTCTGTATATAAATAATTCTTTTTAATGTTTTTTCATGAGTATATTGACATTTTCGATGGTTAGATGCTTATTCCGCGTGGGTTTGGAACCAAATGAAACAGACTCCTTTTCGTTTGTTTGGGTTGATCATCTAGACATGGATTGCAATAATAATTTATTTATTTATTTTATGTTTTTTTTTTGATTTATCTATTGAGACGGATTGAAAAAAGAATTTTTTTGAACTATGCGATTTAAAAAGTTTAAAAATACAAAATAAGTAAAATAAGATATTTATTTATTTATTTTCATCTTTAGTGATTTTTTTTATGTTTTCATATAAAGATTTTTTTCAATTTCTCTTTTCGATGCCAATGGAAAATTTTTTGTTACTAAAACATAAAAATATAAAAAGACAAAAAAATAATTCAAATACTTCGTTTTAATACTTAATTAGGCATCGTTTGGAAATTGGGTTTAAGCCGAGGTTATTATGTACCTTTTGGGTTAAAGCTAAAATAAGCTTTAAATCTCATTTCTTAACCTCAACCTTTTGTCTTTTTCTTTATTAGTTTTTACTCTTTTTACTTTTTTTGCTTATTAACCTAATATGCTTTCATAATTTTTTTAAAAAAAATCATAACTTTATTATATACATCTATTGTTATTTATATTTTTAAAATTTAAACTTAGACTAGAAACTACAAACAAAAACTAGGATGATATAAAGATTGATTCAGATATATCTATAATTATTATGGTTCTAAATCTATGTATCAAAATACACATAAATATCAGTAATACAGTTATATATCAATTGGATCAGACATTATTGATCGATATTTTGATAAACAATGGTATTAGCAATGTTAAAAATCTCATTATGTGCTTGATAATCCATATATATATATATATATATATATATATATTAAAGGTTCGAACTCTCAACACCTATTAACAAATATGATTGTTGCACACCAATGGATATGTTAAAGTTTCTGTTTGGATTAAATATCCCAAATTTTGTTTATTTTTGTTTTTTTGAATTTTTTTTTATATTTTGACTATATTTTTTTTAATTTTTCGAATCTTTTTGATCAGATGAACTCAAAAAGTAAAAACGTTTGAATCTTTGATCAAAAGATGAAATTTTTTTACTAAAAATAAAAATAAATAAATATAAAATTTGATTTATTGGTTTATTTTTGTTTTTTTTGAATTTTTTTTATTTTAATTAAAAAATTTTATTTTTTTAATTTATCTCTATGAGAGTAGTTTAAAAGTATAATAGTTTGACTAATTAAATAATTAAAAAAATCACTAAATACAAAAATATAAATCAAATAAATAAATAAATAATTATTTCAAATATGATGAATTCTATTTGTATGCATCGAATAAAACCCAACACAAAAAGTGGTAGAACGAAAGAAGATGAAAAAAAGAAAAACAATAGCAAAAGGAACGATCAAAATACACACACACACACACATATATATATATATATATATATATAGAGAGAGAGAGAGAGAGAGAGAGAGAGAGAGAAGAAGTAAAAACTGACCAGAGAAAAGAGGAGAAGAGGGAAAGAAGAAGAACGTGGAAGCTGAGATATTTGTAGTTTTGTAGGGAGAGTGCCGAGTGGGGAGAGCAGCCACAAATTTACTACTACCAGGTCTTATAAATACAGCCAAACTCATCTGAACCGTCCATTTGATTAGCGAATGGGAATGATTTTTGTTTCCAAATCTAATTAGGATTTGGATTTCAAAATGCCGAAACTGAAATGTACAATGGTCGGCCACTCGGCCTAAGTAAAATTACTATAATATTTTATATTAAGAAAATTAATTCTTCATAAAAAGATTTAAAAAAAAAAGAGTTGTACTAATATTTTAAATATTACAATTTAAAATTAAAGAATAAGGGTATATTAGACATTTTAATTAAAAATAAAAATAAAAAATTACTATAAAAAATTACTATAAAAAATTATTCCAATTAATCAAATTTTTTGTTATTCCTCTCTTTTTAAAAAAGCTAAAATATATTAAAGACCAAACTTTTTAGACATCTCATAAATGAGATTTAGTTAGCTTTTTTTTTTAAAACCAAGTAGCACAGCTAAAATAGCTGGCTTAAATTAAAAAAATATTAAATTAAAAAATTTTCAAAAAAATATAAGAGTGAGAATGTAAAGATCATTTAAAAAGAAAACTAAAGCGGTTACAATCTAATTAAAAACTAAATAAGGAAGAGAGTAGGGGAATGGTGATGATTTTTAAATTGTGTCCTTAAAATTTTTAAATGAAATAAAGTTATAGAACAATTTTTTGCTTGGCATTTTGGAAAGAAAAAATTCACATAGCGTTAAATTTGAAAATTGCCAAATAAGTGTATAGATAGTAAAGATAAATTATCTTATAACAAGCTTTCTATATTTTTTGTAGAATAAAAATAAAAACAAAATATATACCAAACTGTGTCCTGAGCTTTAAGGACATACTTGATTGATTGGATTAAATGTGAAATTATATATATTTTTATTTAAATTCAACAAATAACAAGAGAATTATGCATCAATTAGATAACTAATCTCACTAAATGTGAAGTATACAATCCTTAATATAATATGGTATTAGTAATCTATTTATTACTAGTTTTATAAAACTATTTATTAAGTTTAATTATATATATTTTTATTATTAATTCGATCAATCAAATATGACCTAAATAATTCTAAATATTTCTACTCTATACCGGCATAACTTGCATGGGGGCATATAGAATTTCCTATACAACTCTCATTCAACAATCAAGCTTGGGAGTTTCTAAAGTCTCACTTTTTTTTTTACTTTAAGTATTATTTTTATAGATTTTTTTTTTCGAATAGCTAAAGAGCAAATATATATTAAAATGGAAGAACATAACAACATACAATTTCCACAGCTGTAAAGACAATTCAACGGGTAAACCTAACAAACCCCCATTTTACTGAAAAAAGAAGAAAACTCGACCCACAAACAAGAACCCAAATAAGAAACAAAATAGGAACTCCAATGCTTCAGCACCCAGCACCCAAGAAGCCATACCATATCATGTTGGTGATAAATCAACATAAAGGAGATGGCAGTTTAGTGTGTGACTGCCATAAGGTTAAAAATCGCATCCTCACCCTACAAAACTTTTTTCTTAGTTTTTTTAGCATTCAGAGACACCAGTTCTCACATTTATCAAGTATATAATTTCGAAAACTTCAGTTCATACATTGTCAAAAATCAGTCTATTGGGAGCCAACCAAATGAACCAAACTCTTACAATAAAAATGGTATTTCACAATTGACCTTTAAGAAATTTCTCTTTACCCTTCACCCATGAGTTAAAAAGGTCATACAATGTTTCATGAGAAATTCACTGAGTATTCCACCACAACATTAGAACTGACCAAACCTTATAAGAAATGGAACAATTCACAAAAAGATGATTTGTTGATTCTCTCTCCTCATTGCAAAACACACAACTCATAC
>JAOTRH010171763.1:0-12378 GCA_034768845.1 Heliamphora exappendiculata | reverse complement strand
GGAAGAAGGTGGTTTTGGGGGGAGTGGTTTTGATTTTGGGAGTGGTTTTGGGATAGTTGGTGGTTTCGTTAATTACTTAACGAAATTTTAATTTTTGGACTAATTTGATGTTAAAATTAAAACTTCAAGAAAGATTAGTGATGTTTTTAAAATCTCAAGGGAGATCAGTGTAATTTACCCTATAAAATATTGTTAATTATAAAGGTGAATGTAAAAGAAATAGATATGATATTGTATACTTTATACTTGAGTATATATATACCATATTTATTTTTATGATAAATATAAATTTATAAAATATAAATAAAATATACTTTTTTTATTTACCCTCATAAAAACTTAATTGTACATTTAAATATCAAATATTTAACAGAATAAATAATATAAACAATTATGCTTAACAAAATAAATAATATATATTCAAACGTAGTGGGTAACTTAGTCTTTAAAGAGGTCGTATATCAAATACCCATTTCCCTAGTAAAGCATATCTTGGATATACATGTATTTTGGATTAAATATTCGGACATTTTTGTCTAAACAAATAATAAATTTATGGACTCTAGTGGATATTATATCTAATCCCATGGTTATAAACACTAAACAAACATACCCTATAGACTTATAATTTTTATCAACATAAATCACGCATAAAGTGACGTGTGTGATCAGATTCAAAGTTAGTATAATATAAGATATATTCTGTGTAAATTTTATTCGTACGTATCACTTTATGAGTGATTTTATGGATAAAAATTATGTGTTCATAATTTTCTTGTTCTCTTTAGTACGCCGCAAGCCTATTTCAAAATAAATAATGTGATTTAATTCATCGATTTATTAAACACGTGCAGTAAAATTAAAATATGACACTACTTGGGATATTTGTTTATTTATTTGTTTGAGTTTGCTTATTTTTGTTTTTAATAAATTTTTTTATCATTTAGTTAAATTTTTATATTTTTTGGTTACCCACATGGAGACGAGTCAAAAAAATGTAAAAAAAATTGATAAAAATATAAAAAGAATTCAAAAAAGATAAAAATAAGCCAAGAAACCAAATATTATATTGTTTATTTTCTTCTTTAATAAATATTTTTTTATCTTTTGATTAAAAACTTTTATTTTTTGAGTTCATCTCATCGACACAATATGTAAAAATAAAAAAATAAAAAAAAAATTAAACAAAAATTTCAGACATTTAGCCCAAATAGGACCTACATATATAATGTGAATTCAAAATGACGTCATGGCGCATTTAAATGAACTTGTAGTCCCTGCTGTGAGTGGGTGCTGTGAGGTTAATATTATTTTATTTAAAATTCTAAAATTTAATCGAAATCGTTCATTATGTTAAACTCATCGAGTATGTATTTTTTGTGAAAAATTAAAATCAATAAAATATTGCTAGCTATATGATGCGAATGCATTTGTTTGACAGTTTATTATCAAAATATTATAAATCAATTCATTTTTTTCAAAATAAATATACTTCGATTGGATAGATAATGATGTCCGATTGATTTGAATTTTTCCAAGAATTACCTATTAGATGAGTTGAATATAATGAACGATTTCAATTAAAATTTAAAATTTCAAATAAAATAATTTTTATCTCACTATGAACTACTCAATGCAAGAACCCCAACACATGGAATTGATTAATAAATTTGAACCGGTATCTTAATTTTCTCCCTCATAAATTGGAAGGCAAAAATTCTTAGGCTACCAATATAAATGAATTTCACCAACTCAAATTCGGTTAATTAATTTATACCATGTGATGATGGTGTTGGTGTGCAGTAAAATTAAAATATATATAACTCGAATTCAAAAAGACATCGTGACTCATTTAACCAGCATTATGCATGTGAACATGGAATTAATAAATAAATTTGTAACGGTACCTTAAATTTCTCCTTTATAAATTGAAAGGCCAAAATAACTAGGCTATTGAAAGGTTTTTTTTTTTATTGAACCTTTCATTAATGAGAAAAGAGAATAACTATTTTTTTTTTATTGAACCTTCCATTAATGAGAAAAGAGAATAACTGCCAGATCACAAAGGGTCGAAAGAAAGACAAATCGGCACATTGACTTTTTACAAATTTTCAATGGGTCATAAAGAACTCTAATTTCAGCTGAAATTCAAAATGCAGCACTTGGTGACGACGTCCATTGGAGAAGAAACGGCAACCGCGTGTTCACCTTACTTTTTCTGTGAATCTTACCGAAGAATACCCATAACTCGTGCTGTGTGAAGAGAAAAGACACGTAACACCAAAAGACACGCAACACTGACGGAAAGACAACCTCCATATAAGGAAAAAGTTTAAAGAATACCAAAAATACTTGAAAAATAAAGAAAAAACAAAACTAAATAAGAGATATATATCAAAACATAATAAGAATACTAAAATAAGACGAGCAAAACACCCTCCTGAGCGAGAGGACGAAACACCACCAGAGTTTAAAGTACCACATTCGGAGCAGACATGCACAGAGCACCCATCTTGGAGCAAATCTGGCCAAATGACCACACTCATAACAGATCTAGCCGCCGGAGCACCCTCCGTCGGTATAGATCTGCTCAAAGAGCTTTTACCCGAAGCACCTTTAGCCGTCGTAGCTCCCTTAGCCACTGTAGCACCCTTGACCGGAGTAATCGAGCATGAAGCACCCCCAGCTGCCGAAACCACACTCAAAACCAGCGAATCACCACCCATCACAGGGCGGAGCTAGATTTTTTTTTTCAACGGGGTATATGAAAAATAATAACTTTATTTTTTATTTAGTAATAAAAAAATTAAATTAAAGGGTTACTCAAAAAATTCTATTAAAATTTAAAGGTATATTATTAAATATACAATCACTATCATTAAAATTAAAAATTCAAATAAAACTTTCACAAAAATGTTGTAGAAAAATATACAATCATAACCGGAATTTACAAAAATCAGAATAAAGAATCTACAATAAAAAAATTAGTCAACAAAATTAAAAAAGTATAAAACAACTTATACTCATCAAATTGAAACCAATCTTAAAAAATTTACATACATATATTAGTATTTACCAATAACATATAACAAAAAAGGGAGGAATTTTATAATTTTAAAAAATAAACTTCAAATTTAAAGGAATTTTTTTAAAAAATTTTAAAAAATTTAAAAATATAAATAAAATTTAATAAAATTCCATTTGGAGCATTGGCCCCCTCTAAGCCCTATGTAGCTCCGCCCATGATTATACTCATAGGAAAATGTAATTTATTATGGACTAAGAAAAATCCTAAGAGAGGGAAGAGAGGAGATAGAGGAACAAAAATAAGGGGGTTGGGATGGCGGGAGAAGATTCGGCTACTCCTCCTCTCGCCGCCAAATCTAGGCTTAGGCTAGTGAAAGTTAAAACTTCTATTTCAATACCAATTTAAATAAATTTCACTAACTTGAACAAGTGAAAGTTAAACTTTTATTTCAATACCGATTTGAATAAAATTTTCAAACTCAAACTAGTGAAAGTTAAACTTCTATTTTAATACCGATTGTTTACACCACATTTATTCAATTTTCTTCGATAAGGATAAATGATCCACCCAATGGAGGGTCAAGATTAATAGAATTGCCATAAAATAATTTATTTATAGTAAAATGTCTCTCAAGGGTTGCAAAAAAAAATTAAGGATAATACGTGTCAGGAATTAAATAGCCAATAAAATGTTATAAGGACCTATCGATGGAAACATATAAGCTTAGGTGAAAAATCGATCGAATTGTCTGTGTTGATTCTTTGGTGATGCCTTCGAAGGAACAGTTATTTGTGGTAGACATGTGTCACAAATCACAGCCTTTTTCAAAAGGACGTGTTATAATTGAAGGCGTTTATTTTTAGTGATGCCTTCGAAGGAACAATTATTTGTGATAGGCAGGTGTCACAAATCACAGCCTTTTCAAAAGGACATGTGTCATAATTGAAAGTGTTCATTTTCAAAAGCCAAAACTGTTATTAGATAGTGAAAATAGAGCATAACTGCCCACCAATAGAGAGGAACCACAGCAAATTGCCCACTATTCAAGTCAGCAAAAAATGACTCATGATGAAGATGGTTATGAAGGCAGTTATGAATGGTTGCAAACTAATCTATAAAAGGCCAAGTATAGACACGAGAAAGACATACTTACACGTATCGGCAAACCTGTCTACCTTTTTGTTTTATATTTTATATTTTATTTTATTTTATTGTAATTTTCTTAGCAAATTTTCTTTCGATAGCTAATAGGAGTAGCTTGTAACTAGTTTGTAATTCCAGTGCTCGATTGTAATCCTCATCTAAATAATAAAATTCTTTTATTACTTTAATTTTCGATTATCATTATTTTTTGACGAATTCCTGAAACAAAATAAAAGGACCTTGCACGCAATCGTTTGATCATCTTAAAGAATTTTTTCTTCTCGAATAAGGTTGAATTTGTTTTGGTTAACACCGATTTAAATAAATTTCAATGCCCAGTATTTTTTTGATATGTTCAATGCTAATTTTTTATTCCAAAATTGTACCCATACACAATGCACTACCAATATGTGTACAACAACATTTTTATAGTACCATGCTTCATAGATTCGGACCATTACCGTTTATGATAACGTTGCTTGAAATTGGATCGGTCCATTAGGACCATTAACGTTTTTAAGAAATTTCGACTATGAAAATAAAATTAACTAATAAAATTTAATATGTTTATTGTTTATAAACAAAATCAAAAGTTTTAAATTCATTACTCTATACGCATATTATACGTATGTCTTGAAATATTCAAAATCAATTAAATAATTTTTTTATCGATTTCATTTGTGAAGACAAATTTGTGTTCTCTCTATTCCTCATTATATAAAAAAGTTTAAACCAAGGATCAAATTTTAATAAATCCACGCACACACAAAAAAAACAGAAAAATAGTTATCCCATCATTTTCATCTAATTTTTACTCGATCTTTTCTTTTTAAATAAACGAAGGCTTCATTTAAAAAAAATTTGGGTACTCGTCGTTATCAAGCTAAAATTTAAGTAAAAAGAAACTAATTAAAAGCAAAAAAGATTTATTAAAAAAATCCTCCAAAAAAGAACAAAGACTTGGCATAAAAAACGAAACTAGAAGAGTCTTAGTGATGCCCAATACAATATGCTTATTAGGAATTTTGTCCTTAGCAATATTCATTTTTTTTTATTTGGTAAACTTGTGACAAATTATTATTTAAATTATTTATATTTTATTGTGTGATATTTAACACTTGGTCTATGAGAGGTATGCTGTTATTTTGCAGTGGAGCAAGAAACGAAACTAAAAACATCAAAATACAGCAAGCAGTATCAGACCGGTCGATCGCTCCATCGAACGGTTAATAGAAGCTCTTGGTTTCTGCATCTATTTTGTTATGGCTTCGCACAGAAGTGAAATTGAAAAAAAGTAGTGTGACTTTGTCTTGACCGATCAAGTGGTCTGTGGCGTGAATAAACTTTAAGTTGCGACATCAGCTAGAGTTTTTGAGGTGTGTTATGTAAATAGGTTGTCAGGATTTCAATTTTAAAGAGCCTTCTATGTTTATATTGAAACCCTAGATGCTTATAAGCTTTCTAAAATTGATTCAACATACTCGCAAGCCAGTCAACAACCTTGATAATCATTTAGTTTATGTGTATTCAAAAATTTCATCAAGCCAATCAAATTTTCAGCGATCTGTTCCTGATTGTGAAGTCACTTGAAAGGATTCTTAAGTGTTGAAATCTCATGGAGGATTCTATCAGCATTGAAATTCGGTGTTGGATTCCAGCGGCGGTCAAGCGCATGAGTTGGTGCACGTGAATTTGGTAAAAATAGGCTTACTACCATTGGTTGCAGGTGCAACGTCGGGGCTATAAGATTTCTTTGTAACTAACATTTGACATAGTGTTTGATTTTCTAGACCCGGAGCGGTCTAGTGGGTTTTACCTGGTTTGAAATTTTTTACGTAAAAATCGCTGTCTCGTGTGTTATTGTGGTTGGTTTACTTTTTCATTTGTGTGTTTGATTATTTAGCTTTATTTGCAACATTTGACTTTTTTAATTAAATTAATTAGTGCAAATGAGTCCGCAAACAGAATTTTTTAATTGGTATCAGAGCAGGTAAATTTTTTTTTTCTAAAAATTTTGTGATCTTTTGACTGATTTGTAAAAATGAATTTTCTTAGAGAATGCATTTCTACCGGTAGACCACCCCTTCTTGACGGCAATAATTATCCTTTTAGAAAGTTAGAATAAGAGCTTTTCTTAAATCTATAGATAAACGGGTCTAACTTTCAGTTGTTGAGGGTTACAAGTCTCCCACCATTGTAGTTGATGGTGAAATCCTTCCTAAGCCCGTGGCTAGATGGGACAGAGACAATTTTAATGGTGCAGGCTGAAATAGTAAAGTCATGAATGCTATCTTTAGTAGAGTCACACAAGATGAGTTTTGTAAAATTAGTATATGTAACTTGGCTAAAGAAGTATGGGATATTCTTTAAATCACTCAAGAATGGACTAAAATCGTAAAAATCTCAAAACTTCAACGTCTCACAACTAATTTTGAAACTCTGCTGTGAAAGACGATGAAAATTTTGACGATTTTTACGATTTTATTAAGTGATCTTGTGAATGGTTTCATTTAATCTTGGTGAAAAAATTTCTACTTCTAAAATCGTTTGAAAAATTCTTAAATCTTACCCAAACGTTTCCAACCGAAAGTTACATCAATAGAAGAGAGTAAAGACCTTGATTCTATTTCTGTTGAAGAGTTAGTTGAAAACCTGCAAACCTATGAGCTAAATTTTCAAAACAAAAATGTTTCAAGAAATTTGGTATTTTTCTTCAGCTCAAGGTTTTACAAGTGATTTGTTGATGATTTATATGAAAATATTCAAGAAGTTTTTTAAAACTAAAAAATCTAATCTGGAGAAAAAATCACAAAAGAAACATGGTAAAGATAAAGTAAAAAATGTCCAATTTTATTTTTAAAAAAATGGTTGAAAGGCCAAATTTCTAAAATTCAATGTTATGAATACGAATGATATGCACATATAGCTAAAGAATACCTTTTTTTAAAAAAGAAAATAGAAAAAATTTACAGTCACTTGGGATGATGAGAGTAAACTTGAGATGGGCGATGAGTACGAGTTGATCTTAATGGAGATGGTACTATTGTTACTTTTACTGCTTCTGTTTCAGAGGAATCTAGTGGCTCTGAAAATAAAAATTCTAGAAATAATATCAATAATAAAATATATGAAGGTGAAGAGGTTGGTAAATTGAAACTGTGTCAGAAAGAAAGAGACAGTGTCAAACAAGAGCTAACTGAAGCTCAAGACTTGGTGGTGAAATTAAAATCAGACAAAGAAATTTTGTGTGAAAAACTTGCAAAATGTGAAAAAAAAAATGACTTATCAGAATTGAGTCAAACTAGACAAACTAGGATTGGATTTCTTAACAAAAGAGTTCTATGCTTGTGTTGAGTTAAAAACTGATCTTAAACTAAAATTGATTAAATTTGAAAATGATATGTTAAATACTCTATCTACTTTCAAAAAATTGAATGCAGGTACTATAGTTTTGAATGACATACTTGGATCATAGAAGGCAGTGAATGACAGGTGTGGACTTAGATTTTGTAGTGTGTCGTTAAGTAAATCGTTCAAAGGAAATGAAAAAATTGGCTGACCAATTTAACCTGAATTTGCATCAAAGTTTGTGAAAACAGAAAGTGGCATAAGCTCAAAAAATCATTTGCAAATTTTTCAACCAAAACCAATGGAAAGTAGAACAATCAGACGGATAGACCCACCATTCAACATGGTGAGGTATGTCAACAGCATAGATTCATTCTTGTATGTCATTATTGTGGGGGTTAAAGGACACATTAGACTAAATTATTTTCAGTTCCATAACATGTTTGATTACTATTTTGGATATTCTCATATTCATAGAAATAGTAGATTTGTTAACCATATGCATGATTTCAGGAATAGATTGAATTATCTTATATTTGGGAGAATTGCTGTTAAAACATGGACCGAAAATAATCTGCATAAACCTATCCAAATATTATAATGTGGAAGACGGAGTTAAGGTTAGAAAAGTGTGGGTTAAAAAAGTGAACTAGACTGGTTCTTAACTAATCGTAATCTCTAGTTTGTTTTAGGTCTTGTTTGTTTTTTTTTTTTGGTATGGTTCAGTGTGTTTTGTTTTTTATACTTGTCATTTAAAAAAAAAGAAAAAATTGTGGGAGACTTTATTAAGAGTTAGTACATTTTTTGTGCATTATTTTATTCGGTTAAAATCCCATAATTTATTTTTTCAGATTAATTATTACTCTGATTTCTTTGGATAATTTAATTTGTAGTGAATAGAACATTTTCAGAAATAAAGCTATTATGTACATTACTTGAACGTTAATAGGCGCAAGAATCCTTCAAACTTGGGTTTAAATTTATCTATGGGTCTTTCTTATTTTTTAATTTTCTAAAGTTTTCACAAAATGACCAAATGGTGGCGACTCACTTGAACTGAATATTTAAACTCCATTGTGCTGTTGTTTCTAATATTTGGCTTGAGAAAATGGCTACCTATGCGAACTTTATTTCGTCGTTCGTACTAGTGTGAAAGTCGCCAATGAAAGCATGAAAAGAAAAAGAAACAGAATTTTTTTTTGCAGTCACTAGTTAAGAGAGAGTTAGTCTATAAAGTGAATTGGGTCAAAACTGATTTGACTTTATGAATTTCTTAATTTTTGATAAAATAAATATGATTCAGCTATATAGATCCCATATAGGATTTGATCTTGGAGTCTGGAGATGTTTCCTGTCACACACGCACTGTTTCATATTGAATCTACTCTGATTGTGCTCGTTCATATATGAATATAGGGTATCTTGAATTCTGTTTGTATTTTAATCAATTTGCCTAGATTTTGTGATTTTAAGTAAATAAAAATATGCATAAATTTAGTATTTGATCTTTAATCTTGTTCCCTACTCAAAAAGTTTTGGTTGTTTGTTTGTTTTTTTGGTCAATTTGTGACCAAAATGGGGATATAGAAGTGATTGAGGGAGAGTGTTAAGTGTTTTTTTTAGTTCTTGGTCGAGAGGGAGTATCTATTTTATTTTTGTTTTGTAGAACTATTTTGTTTCTATGTCGTGTCAGTTTTTTTTTGTCGTATCAATTTGTTAGCATGATTAATTGGATTAGGTGACTTATTGGGTTTTGTCATAGAATTTTCAAAGGAGAAGATTGTTAAAAATTAAGTAAAAAAGATTTATTAAAAAAAACCTCCAAAAGAAAAAAGACTTGGCATAAAAAATGAAACCAGAGGAGTCTTAGTGATGCCCAATACAATATGTTTATTAAGAATTTTGCATTTGGCAATATTCGTTTTTATATTTAAAAAATTTGTGATAAATTATCATTTAAATTATTTATATTTTATTCTGTGATGTTTGACACTTTTCTATGAGATGTATATTGTTATTTTGCAGCGGAGTAAGAAACGAAGCTAAAAACGTCAAAATGCAACAAGCGGTGTCAGACCGCTCGATAAACCTATCGATCGGTCCATCGAACGGTCAAAGGAACTCTCGATTTCTGCATCTATTTTGTTATGGCTCTGTACAGAAGTGAAATTGAAGAAACGTGTTGCGAGTTTGTCTTGATCGATCGATTGGTCAAAAAACCAATCAAGCGATTTGTGGCATGAACAGACTTTAAGTTGCGATATCAGCTAGGGTTTTTGAAGTGTGTTATGTAAATAAGTTGTCGGGGTTTCAGTTTTAAATAGCCTCTTATATATGTTTATATTGAAACTCTAGCCGCTTAGGAGCTTTCTGAAGTTAATTTAATATACTCGCAAGCCAGTCAACACGTTTGATGATCATTTAGCTTCCACGCATTCAAAAACTTCATTAAGACAATCAAATCTTCAACGATCTGTTCTTGTTCATGACGTTGCGTAAGACGATTCTCAAGTGTTAAAATTTGGTAGAGGATTTTTCGACAACATTGAAGTCTAGTGGTGGGTTCCAGCGGCAGTCAAGCACATGAGTTGACACACGTGAATTTTGCAAAGATATGCTTACTACCATTTGTTGTGGGTGCAACGTCGGGGTTGTAAGATTTCTTTGTAACTAACGTTTGATATAGTGCTTGATTTTCTAGACTCGGAGCGGTCTAGTGGTTTTTACCTGATTTTGGATTTTTCACGTAAAAACGTCGTCTCGTGTGATTGTGGTTGTTTTACTTTTTTGTTTGTGTATTTGATTGTTTAGCTTTATTTGCAGCATTTTGTTTCTTTAATTAAATCGATTAGTGCAAATCAGTGTGCAAACGAGAATTTTCAATACTATTTTTTATATGTAAGAGTTTAATTAACGCGAAGCAATGGTCAAAAGGTTATCAAATAACATTTCTAGACAAATTGTGATAACTATAAATTTTTTTTTATAGAAATTATAACTCAAACAATTTGACTGTAAGATCATGGTAGTTTTGAGGTATAAGGGGATAGAGGATCAGACTATTAGACAAGGCTAACACACTAAAGAGTTTTTGTCATTTTAGTATTGTGAGTCATACGTTTGTATTGCGGGACTCGGATTAACAGTTTAATGAATAAAGAATTGTTAATTCCTCATTCATAGTATTAACAATACCAGGGACCTATTGGTATTATTAATACCAGGTTTCAGATTATCTTTCTTTTTTATCTAACAATCAGCAATAATTTTAAAACTCTTATCTCATTCTTTATTCATCTCTCCCCAAATATTAACCAAATTTTTCATTGTATACATAATCTTGTAGAATATAAAAAAATATGTGGAACTCCCAGTCTTACTACCCCTTTATATCCTATTCAATCATATCCAGAATAACAAACAAAGCCTAAAGTTATATTTAATAGTGTGAGATAAACTTATAAAATCAAATAAAATCAGATAATCAAGACGTTTTTGGAAAAATTATTAAATTTCGACATATTATGTAATATTACTTGCATGATATTTTTGATAAACAAAAATACTTAATGCATCCTAAGTAATTTTCTCTTTAGTTTTACTTACCTAATAAAAATAAACCAATAATATTTTATTCAAAATATTTTATATTAAATTATTAAATAAACTTATTACATCAACACTAATATATAGTATTTTGGGGCTACCAAATAATTATTAATTACTTAGAGGCCATCAATTAATTGTGTTCCTGTGTTTAGGATGTGCTTGGGAAGAGCAATACGGGTACATGCCTAACGAAGAGAGAGAGAGAGAGAGAGAGAGGGAGAGAGGGAGAGAGACATTCTGGTGATTAATAATTGGCTTAGAGCTACGAATAATTATTTAGTATTTTTAAAATATTACATGTTATTATTTATATAATATTTTTATATAAATAACCTAATAGAAATTGGAAAGAGACAACATTGATTCAAGCCTATTACTTAGAAGAAGACAAATATATACTCAATTAATCATATATTAAAATTTTTCATTTATTATAAGCTCGTTTGCTTCGTGGGATTAGCTCATTGGATTGAAATAGTAATTACGAGATGAGTTTATTTTCATGTTTATTAATGTAATTTATGCATGAGACTATTTGTGATCAGAATAAATAATACGTCGTACTCAGTATTATCATGGAAGGGAACATGGACTAAATGAAAATTAGTTCAACTTGACTTTATCTATTAAATGAAAAAAATTAAAAATTAAAAAATATTTGTATTTTTTTCATTGAAACTAAGATTCGTTGCAGCCCGCGGACTAATTTTGTTTTCGCATTGTTAATTATATATTTTTACTCAAATTGTCAATCTATAAGATAAAGTCTTAGCCATTTACTAGGATTAATACTCTTAGGACAAATAATCTGATTAATACTAAAATACTAATCTCTGGTCATTTGATCTTGCGAAATAAATAATTTGATTAATACTAATCTATGGTCAATTGATCTCGTGAAATAAATGAGTCCTAAATGTATTACAAGAATAATGGCATATTATTTTCCAAACATGCCTTTCAATAGCTACAAATTATTTACGAAATAAATAATTTGATTAATACTAATCTCTGGTCAATTGATCTCGTGAAATAAATGAGTCCTAAATGTATTACAAGAATAATGGCATATTATTTTCCAAACATGCCTTTCAATAGCTACAAATTATTTGCGAAATAAATAATTTAATTAATACTAATCTCCGGTCAATTGATCTCGCGAAATAAATTAGTTATTACAAGAATAATGGCATATTATTTTCCAAACATGCCTTTCAATAGCTACAAATTATTTACGAAATAAATAATTT